>PVIW01012870.1:15514-30118 GCA_004026585.1 Noctilio leporinus
TCCTTAGTTAAGTTGATTCCTAGGTACTTTATTTTTCTTGTTGCTATGGTAAATGGGATTTGTTTTTTCGCTTCTATTTCTGTTGTTTCATTATTGGTATACAAAAATGCTTTTGATTTCTGGATATTGACTTTATACCCAGCTATTTTGCTAAATTTGCTTATTAGGTTGAGTAAATTTTTGGTGGAGCCCATCGGGTGTTGTATGTACACTATCATATCATCTGCAAATAATGACAGTTTGACTTCCTCCTTTCCAATTTGGATATCTTTGATTCCTTTTTCTTCTCTGATGGCTATAGCTAGAACTTCCAAGACAATGCTGAATAGAAGTGGAGAAAGTGGACAGCCTTGTCTCGTTCCTGATCTTAGGGGGAAAGCTTTCAGGTTTTGTCCATTAAGTATGATGTTGGCTTCAGGTTTCTCATAGATGGCCTTTATGATGTTGAGGTATGCTCCCTCTATTCCCATTTTGCTGAGGGTTTTTATCAGAAATGGTTGCTGCACTTTATCAAATGCTTTTTCAGCATCTACTGATATGATCATATGGTTTTTATTTTTCAATTTGTGGATGTGGTGTATTACATTGATTGATTTACAAATGTTGTACCATCCTTGCATCCCTGGGATGAAGCCCACTTGATCATGGTGTATGAACTCTGTAATATACTGCTGAATCCGATTGGCCAATATTTTGTTGAGAATTTTAGCATCTATGTTCATCAGAGATATTGGCCTGTAGCTTTCTTTCTTAGTTGGATCTTGCCCTGGTTTAGGGATTAGAATAATATTGGTCTCATGGAAAGAGTTTGGGAGTCTTCCCTCTTCCTGAAATTTTTGGTATAGTTTGAGGAGGATAGGAGTTAATTCTTCTTTAAATGTTTGGTAAAATTCACCTGTGTAGCCATCTGGTCCAGGGCTTTTGTGCTTTGGGAGATTTTGGATTACTTCTTTAATTTCACTAGTTGTTATTGGCCTATTCAGGCTTTCTGCTTCTTCTGGGTTCAGTTTTGGTAGATTATACGTTTCCAGGAATGTGTCCATTTCAACCAGGTTGTCATATTTTTTGTCATATAGTTGTTTGTAGATTGTTGTCTTACAATCTTTTGTATTTCTGAGGTATCAGTTGTGATTTCCCCTCTTTCAGTTCTGATTCTGTTTATTTGAGTCCTCTCTCTCTTTTTCTTGATGAGTCTGGATAAGGGCTTGGCAATTTTGTTTACTTTTTCAAACAACCAGCTCCTGGACCTGTTGATTCTTTGAATTGTCATTTGAATCTCTGAGTTATTTAGTTCTGCTCTGATCTTGATGATTTCCTTCCTTCTACTTTCTCTGGGCTTTGTTTGTTGTTGCTCCTCTAGTTCTTGCAGCTTTGTGGTTAGGTCGTTTTTATAAACTTCTTGTAACCTTTTTTGGAAGGCCTGTATTGCTGTAAATTTTCCCTTCAGAACTGCCTTTGCTGTATCCCATAGGTTTTGGGCTGCTGTGTGTTCATTGTCATTTGTTTCCAGGAACTTTTTGATTTCATCTTTGATCTCATTGTTGACCCCTTCATTGCTTAAAAGCATGTTATTCAGTCTCCATGAGTTAGAGAATTTTGGGGTTTTTCCCTTGAATTTGGTTTCTAGTTTCAAGCCATTGTGATCTGAGAAGATACTTTGTATGAATTAAATTTTCCTGTATTTGTGGAGGCTTGTCTTGTGACCTACCATGTGGTCTATCTTGGAGAATGATCCATGTGCATTTGAAAAGAATGTGTATTTTGCTTCTTTGGGGTAAAAGACTCTGTATACATCAGTTAGGTCCATTTCCTCTAGAGTGTTGTTCAATGCCACAACATCTTTGGGAATTTTTTGTTTGGAAGATCTGTGCATTGTTGATAGTGGGGTTAAAATCCCCTACTATTAGTGTGTTGCTGTCTATGTCTTTCTTAAAGTCTTCCAAGATTTTCCTTATGTATTTCGGAGCTCCTATGTTGGGTGGGTTTATGTTTATCAGAGTTATTTCTTCTTGATGGATTGTTCCCTTAAGTATTATGAAATGTCCATCTTTGTCCCTTTTTATGTCCTTCATTGTAAAATCTATTTTATCTGAAACCAGTATTGCTACTACAGCTTTTTTTTAATGTCCATTTACTTGATATATAGTTTTCCATCCCTTCACTCTCAATCTGTGTCGATCTTATGTTCTGAGGTGGGTCTCTTGAAGACAGCATATTTGTGGGTCATGTTGTCTTATCCATTCGGCTACCCTTTGTCTTTTGATTGGTGCCTTTAATCCATTTACATTTAAGGTTATTATTGATTGATACTTATTCCTTGCCATTTTCTCCCTTTGTGTCTGTATTCCTCTTTGGCTTTCTCTGTTTCTTCATTTTATTTGTTTACTTATTTTTATAGCAGACCCTTTAGCATTTCTTGCAATGCTGGTTTGGTAGAGATGCATTCTTCTAGTCTTTTTTTGTCTGCGAAGCTCCTTATTTCTCCTTCTATCTTGAATGAGAGCCTTGCTGGGTAGAGTATTCTTGGTTGCAGGCCTTTGTTTACCATGACTTGAAATATTTTTGCCATTCCCTTCTGGCTTGAATTGTTTCTGTTGAATAATCATTTGATAGCCTTATTGGAGCCCCTTTGTATGTTATTTGTCTTTTCTCTCTTGATGCTTTTAGGATTCTCTTTGTCTTTGAAATTCGCCATTTTAATAATAATGTGCCTTGGTGTTGGTCTGTTTGGGTTGATCCTCATTGGGACCCGCTGTGCTTCATGAACTGGATTAATGTTTTCACTCATCATGTTAGAGAAATTTTCTATAATGACTTTTTGAACAGGTTTTCCATTCCTTGTTTCTCTTCTCCTTCTTGTATCCCTATGATATGGATGTTGTTACGTTTCATGTTGTCCTACAGCTCTCTTAACCCGTCTTCAGTCTTATTCAGCCTTTTTTCATTCTCTTATACTGTCTTGGAGTATTTGTCTACATTATCCTCCAACTTGCTGATCTGGTCCTCTGCTTCCTCTAGCCTACTGTTGATTCCTTCTACTGTATTCTTCAATTCAGAAATTGTATTCTTCATTTCCTCCTGGCACTTATTGATAGTTTCCATGCCCCTTTTCATGCTGTTGTAGTTCTCAGTAAGTTCCTTGTAACTTCCCTGGAGTTGTTTGTAATTTCCCTGGAGTTGTTTGTAGTTCTCCTGGAGTTGTTTAGTTTTCTTTGATGTGGCTGAGCTCACTGAGCTTCTGTATCATCATTCTTTTGAATTCCTTATCTGATATTCCAGGTGCCTCTGTTTCATTTTGTGTTCGTTCTGGGGATTCTTCCTTTCCTTTTGGTGATGGACTGATTCTTTTTTTCCCCATTTTGGGTGTCTGTTTTTGCTTTTTATTAATTAATTAATTAATTAATTAATTAATTAATTTATGTTCTTTCCTTGGGTTAACCTGCTTTACTTCCTTGCCTTAGTTGAGCACCCTTCTGTGATAGGAGATTTGTGGAGTTCAATGTTGCTGTCTCCCCAATTTTCTCCACTTGCTGTTCTTGGTGTGTCCTTTATTTGGGCTGTCTGGTTGTATTCTGGTCCTGTGGGATTTTAGCAGAAAAAACAAAAACCAAAAACCAAACCAAACAAATAATCAAAGAAAGAATAAACAAAAGGAAAAAAGAAATAAAAACGATAATAATAATAATAATAATAAAAGGTTTAAATGGCTGTTCATCCTTAATAATCCCTGACTTGTCCAGATGGAGCCTGGACCTGAGGGCTTTTACCAGAGGGGGGGAAAAAAAAAAAGGGGGGGGAGAAACTCACAAGACAAAGATAAATCAATATTAATAAAGAAAGGGTTTAGGTGTCTGTTCATCCTTTATTGTCGCTGTTTGGTCCAGGTAGAGCCAGGACCAGTGGGCTTTATCAGGGAGAAAAAAAAGAAGAAAAAAAAAAGGGGGGGTGAGGAAGTCATAAGACAAAGAGAAATCAATATTTGTAAAGAAGGGGTTTAAGTGTCTGTTCATCCTTTATGATTTCTGATTGGTCCAGGTGGAGCCAGAACCTGTGGGCTTTACCAGGTAGAAAAGGAAAAAAAAAAAAAAAAAAAAGAGGAAGGAAGAAAAGAATAAAGAAAGGGTTTAGGTGGCTGGGGAAGGGAGGAATACTTAGATTGAGGACTGGGAATGTGTTATAGCCACAGAGTGAGTAGACTTTAATTCGAGAGTAGGGGGAGGGTCTTGGGTATTTAGGTGGATTGAGGTATGGGGGGGGATTAAGAATATGTGAGAAGTAGCTTTTGCAAAGGATATGTTGGGGATTAATAGTTCATATTGCTCTCGGTATAACTCAGGTGCTTGAGATTCGCAGCAATCCCTTTCCTGAGTCTGTCTCTTTTTCTTGGTCAGGACTTTGCAGTCTATAGTCTGGCCTGTCTTGGCGTGTGGCAGGGCCTCTGATTGTCACAGTCAGGGCTGATTCTGAGTGTCTGCCCCCAGGTAGGCTGGGCCTTCCACAGCCTGGCTGGGTTTTAGGGCTTCTGGTATTCTGGAGCCCGCAGGGTGTCCCCTCCCACTCCTGGCGGAGGTTCCTGCCCAGGATGAGCACCCAGCACCCCTGCAGGGCAGCCCACAACCTCACTGGTCCGTGTGACGACTGGCCCCGCTCCCAGAAGTTCTGGGAAGAAGCAGCCCCTGTCAGTCAACAGTGCCCGGGGTCTGCCTACACTGCCCCACCCCCCCGGGGCAAGCACCACTCCTCCAAGCCAACCAGCTCTCTGCCGAGTCCTTTATGTGGCTTCTGTGATGAGCCCCTCCCAGGCGTGGGAGGTGCGACCTTTGTCTCAGGCAATGGGCGGGTCAGTTGCCCCCGCTAGTAGTTCCCGGCTCTCTGGCTGGCCATTTGGAGTTTCAGCGGAGCCTGGGGGCCTGTGTGGTTGCGCAGGGCTGGGCCTCCCCCCTCGTAGGAGCTTCAAGCTGCTTTTTCCCCGGTGGCCCAGCAGCACCTTTTTTGGCCCTCTGCCGCCCCAGCTGGTGCACTTCCCCATTCCCTCGCTCTGGCTCCCCAAAGGACTCTTCTCCTCCGCCTCTAGCCCCGTGAGGAGTTTCCTATCCCTGTTGCTGGAGTGAGTCTCTGACACAGTCCCTCCCCTGTAAGAGTTCAATTCTGCATTCCCTACTGCATATGCCCTTGCTGCCCGTACTTCACTGCTCAGACTTCTAGTCGCCAGGGAGCCCAGAGCTGGCCTTGGTCAAACGCGCCCCTCTGGGCAGAGCCGCCACTGCTCAGAGCCGACATTGGCTCACTGGATAGTCTGTCGGGAACCGCCTCACCTACTGTCCTGCTGGTTTCCTCTGCCTCTGGGCTGTGCTCCCCTGTGTCCAGATGCTGACTGCTCCAATTCTTAGGGTCCTGAAGACGTCTCATGCTCCCTATCTTGTCCTCTAGCTACTCTGGTACTCGAGAACACCATCAGCACTGCTCTCTACTCTGTCGCCATCTTTCCCTCCATCTCTATATGTATTCTTTTAAATGTTATATTAACTGATAATTATTGAGCACTATAAAGGCATACATACTGGGCACTTTTACACACATCATCATTATGCTCCTTACAAAAACTTTGTTATTACTGCTGAGGAAACGGGTCAGAGATTAATACCTTAACCATGGTCACTCTTCTATAAGTGCTTATTAACTATTTGACTTTGGAAAAGTTACATAGCCTCTTTAAACCTCAAGTTTACTGTTCTCTAAAATGGTTATTGATAGAATAAATGTCAATTGTTAGCAATTATTATCCTCTTACTATGTGCTAGGCACCATGCTATTTTCAAAGGATTATAATTGATTCTCAGATTATTGCAACCCTTCACAACTGACTTTAAATAACTTGACTAAACCAGTCTTACATCTGCATTCCTGGATAAAAGCAGACTAGAGCTTGATACCTGGATTGAAATCCTGACTCTTAACTTCTTTGTGCCCTAATTTCTCCTTTTATGAAATGGTTAATAATAATAATGCCTACCTGATAGAAGGGTTGTGAGGAGTAGAGTTAATTCATATAAAGCTCATTTGTAATAGTGCCTGGAGTTAGCACTCAATGAATAATAGTTACTTTTTAAAAAATATTTTACTTATTATTTTTAGAGAGATGGGAAGGGAGAGAGACATCAATGTATGGTTGCCTTTTTTACCTGCCTCCACCTATGGACCTGGCTGAAGACCTGGCTTGCAACCTCATTATGTGCCCTGGCTGGGGAATTGAACCTGTGACCTTTGGGTTCACAGGCTGGTGCCTTATCCACTGAGCTACCAGCCAGGAATAGTTACTTTTATAAATATCACTAATCTTCCACCTAAATACAACCTTGTTATTGTTTTACCTTAATTGTCTTTATAGATTGTCATCCATTTACATATCTAGTTATATGTAACCGCAATCATAGTATATACAATTTTGAGCTTTTAAAACTTATATATTTTGCATCTATACAGAGTCTGCATATGTAACATTTTAATAGCTGTCCAATATTCTACCCAGCAAATATCAAGCATGTCTGGTAGTTTTTATCAATGCATTTGATGAGAATTTATGGTAAGCTTTTTAGATTTTCAGATGATACAAGACTGGGAGAATTAGCTAATAGATTGGGTGACAGGCTCAAGTTTCAGAGAGATTTTAACAGCTTGGAGAATCATGGTAGAACTAGCAGGGTGTTGTTTAATAAGGATCACTATAGAGCTTTGAGCTCATGCCAAGTGCCCAAATATAACATGAGGGAGGCAGGAGGAAATGCAAGGTTTTTTTTTTTTTTTTTCTGAGAGCAAGTTCAAAGTGGATCAGCAGAAGGACAGATCTGGCAGGAAATTCACCCATATTGCTGGAGGGTGAAACCAACATAGATCTTTTAGAATTAAAGATAGGATTGCTAATGGATTTCATTTTTTACTCACTTAACTGTTCAATGAGCATGTTGAGCATCTTTATGTCTTAGTCTCCTCTATGATAGGTGCAAGGCTTACTGAAGTGGGGATCCCAATCTGGTGGGATGAGAGACAACAGATGACTAAAATACAACAGATTATTAATTGTGATGAAGGTGTGCTTAGAATGTCATGGGGAACACAGAAGGAGCCAGTTACTAAGAGCAAGGTCTGAATAAGAAAAGGCTTAAAACATCAGGTAAATTTTTGGCAGAGCTTGAAGGATTGGTTAAAGTTTTTCAGGTTGACTGGGCAGGGATAGGCATTTTAGGCAGAGGGAATGCTATGTGATATGTGAAGGCTTGTAGGTCTGATATATTCTCCTGTAGCTGGGAAAGAGAAAGATGCTTATTATGAAGTATAGGAGTGAGACGGTAGAGAGGTAGGGTCCATATAACTAAATCCTCTATGGTAATGTAAAGAGGTGGATTTTACACTGGAAAAGATTTAGATAACTGGTGAGCACAAAGACAGGTAACACATTAAATTTAGAGAGAAACTTACATGTGCCAAGTGGAGGAGAAATAAAACTGAAGGCTGGCACATGGAACCTTTTCTAGAATAGATTCACATGTAAGGACACAAAACAAGTCTCAGTAAATTTAAGATGATTGAAATCACATCAAGGATCTTCTCTGATCATAATGGTATCAAATTAGAAATCAATCACACACACAAAAAGAAAAACACAAATACATGGAGGGCAAATTACATGTTACTAAACAATGAAAGGGTTAACAAGGACATCAGGAAAACATCAAAAGTTACCTTGAAACTAATGATGATGATAACACAACAACCCCAAATTTATGGGACACAGTGAAAGCAGTCCTAAGAGGGAAATTCAGAGCACTAAAGGCTCATCTCAGGACACAAGAAACTTCTCAAATAAACTAACTTTACATTTAAAGTTACTAGAAAAAGAACAACAATCAAAGCTCAAAGTATCTGGTTCTGTTTTGCTTGTTTTGTTCATTATTGTCCTATAATGTGTGAGATCATATGGTATTTGTCTTTCACTGACTGGCTTATTTCACTAAGTCAGTGAAATACTCTCCAGTTGCATCCATGTTGTTGCAAAAGGTTAGGAGTTCTTTCTTTCTGCTGTGTAATATTCCATGTGTAAATGTACCAAAGTTTTTTGACCCAATCATCCACTGATGGGCGCTTAGGCTGTTTCCAGCACTTGACTATTGTAAATAGCACTGGATACATGAATACAATGAACAGACCTTCTGTGGGCAGAGGGGAGGGGCAAGGGGGGAGGAGGAGGCAAAGAAGAGGAGCAATTTAGTCAAGGAACTAACATGGAAGAACCATGGACATGGACAACAAGTGGGATTGACTTTGGTGGGGAGTGAGTGGTTGGGTAAGGGGGCAGAGGGGAGGATATAATATAACAACAATAAATTTAAGTTAAAAGAAAGCCCAAAGTAGAAGAAAGGAAATAATAAAGATCACTGCAGAAATAAAATACAGTCTAAAAAACAATACTAAAAATCAAGGAAACCAAGAGCTGGTTCTTTGAAAGGATAACCAGATTGACAAACATTTAACCAGTCTCATTAGGAAAAAAGGGAGAAGGCTTGTAGCGGCTGCCTTGCTTTCTGGTAGAGATGTGGAGTAGGTGGCCGCGGCCTCTGGGTTGGGATGAACCACACTCTTGGTGAAGGCAGCGGAGTCGAGCTGGATCCATGGCCAGTACAGTGGTAGCAGTTGGACTGACCGTTGCTGCTACAAGATTTGCAGGCCATTATGTTTTGCAAGCCATGAAGCATATGGAGCCTCAAGCCAAACAAGTTTTTCAAAGTCTACCAAAATTTGCCTTCAGTAGTGCCTATTACAGAGGTGGGGCTTGAACCCAAAATGACAAAATAGGAAGCAGCATTAATAATAGGTATAAGCCCTACTGCCAATAAGGGAAAAATAAGAGACATTCATCTACGAATTATGCTTTTATTTATTATTTTATTTTATTTAAAATTTTATTGTTGTATTACATCCATCCCCCTTTTTTTAAAAAAAAAATTTATTGTTGTTGTATTACATTCACCCCCTTTTTGCTCCCCTTTGTCCCCCTTCCCACCCACCCATACCCCCCTATTTTATTTTATTTTTAATCATTATTTTTTTTTAATTTTATTGTTGTTGTATTACATCCATCCCCTTTTTGCTCCCCTCTGTCCCCCCACCCTAATCATTATTTTTTTAATTTAATTTTATTGTTGTATTACATCCATCCCCTTTTTGCTCCCCTCTGTCCTCTTCCCCACCCACCCATTCCCCAACAAAGTTAATCCTACCTGTTGTCCATGTTCATGGTTCCTCCATACTAGGTTCTTGTTTAAACTGCTCCCCTTCCTTGCCTCTTCCTCCCCCTACCCCCACCCCTTCCCCCTGCCCACTGAAGGCCTATTCACTGTATTCATATATCTGGTTCTGTTTTGCTTGTTGTTAGTTTTGTTCATTATTGTCCTGTAATGTGTGAGATCATATGGTATTTGTCCTTCACTGATTGGCTTATTTCACTAAGCATAATACTTTCTAGTTCCATCCATGTTGTTGCAAAGGTTAGGAGTCCCTTCTTTCTTCAAATTATGCTTTTAAATCACCCAGACAAGGGAGGATCTCCTTATATAGCAGCCACAATCAATGAAACTAAAGATTTACTAGAAGGCCAAGCTAAAAAATGAAGTAAATGTATGATGAATTTTAAGTTCTTATTAATTATATGTACAAGTACTAGCTTTTAAAATCTATTTATTTTTTAAAGATTTTATTTATTATTTCCAGAGAGAGAGGAAGGGAGAAAGGCAGAGAGGGAGAGCTACATCAATGTAAGTTTACCTTTCACCTGCCTCCAGCTACAGACCTGGCTGGAGACCTGGGTTGCAACCTGGTTATGTGCACTGGCTGGGAATCGAACCAGCGATGTTTGGGTTCTCAGGCCGGCACCTTATCCACTGTGCTGCCAGCCAGGGCCTTAACTTTTTATAAAATGTCCCAAAGGTACACATTTTCTTTTCCATTTGCAAAGAACATTTATTAGGACTTATGAGCACTGAGGAAATAATAGTAAAATTACCATCCTTACCCTCATCAGGCTCACAGTCATGGGGGATAAAATAATCATCTAATGTGTTCTGTGATGCAAGGAAACATTTGGTTATTCATTAATTCATGTTCATGGAGCCCCTGCTGCAGAGCAGTCAACACATGGGTTCCAGGGACACACACCTGATCCTCGAGCTCTTGAGGGGCCAACTGCAGTGTGGGTGGTCAGTGCTGTGATGGCGATAATCATGGGGACCCCTAACACAGCCTGGAGGTCTTCACAGGACCAAGTCCAAAGCTACACATTTAAAAAATGATTTAGCACACACGTAAGTAAAATTTTTGTAAAAATTTAAATTAGAGGAGTGTAAATCAGATTATATTTGGAAGTCACTGCTCCATTATGGGTAAATACATGCCATTTGAATAGAAATATTGTTCATTACTCATTGGGCAAATAATTTAGTACTTCAAAGCAAAGTGAGTATGAAGGTCTTTACTTTAAAGGAACCCCAATCTAATGGGAGACTAAGCTGGTAATTAAAATACAATGTGATAAATACTATGATGGAATTAGCACAGGTTTTATAGTAAACTCATCTCAGCGGCTTGGAATTGTGAATTTAAAAATGAATTTAAGGCCCTGGCTGGTGGCACAGTGGATAAGGTGGTGGCCTGCGAACCCAAAGGTCACTGGTTTGATTCCCATCCAGGGCACACATAACCAGGTTTTAAGCCAGGTCTCCAGCCAGGTCTGTAGCTGGAGGCAGGTGAAAGGCAATCAAACATTGATGTTTCTCTCCTTTTCTTCCTCCCTCTCTTCCCCTTTCTCTAAAATTAATAAAATATTTTTTAAAATGTCCAGCCCTGGCTGCTGTAGCTCAGCAGACTGAGCACTGACCTGCAAACCAAGAGGTCACTGGATTGATTCTTAGTCAGGGCACATACCTGGGTCGTGGACCAGGTCCCCAGTTGGGGGCTCAGGCACAAGACAACCACACATTGATGTTTCTCTCCCTCTCTCTCTCTCTTCCCCACTCTCTGAAAGTAAATAAATAAAAATTTTAAATAAAATGTCCATACTTCCCAAAGCAATATATAGATACAATTCCTACCAATATACCAATGGCAGATTTCACAGAACTAGAACAAATATTCCAAGTATTTATAGAGAGCCACAAAAGACTACAAGTAGTCTCAACAATCTTGAGAAAGAAGAACAAAGTTAGAGGAATCATGCTACCTGATATCAAACTATACTACAAGACCATGGTAATCAAAAGAGCCTAGTACTAGCAATGAAACAGGATAGAGAGCCAAGAAATAAACTTATGCCTTTAGAGTTAATTAAGATTTGACAGAGAGAAGATAGCGACAGAGTAGAGAGCAGTGCTGATGGTGTTCTCGAGTACCAAAGCAGCTAGAGGACAAGATAGGGAGTGAGATATGTCTCCAGGACCGTAGGAATTGGAGCAGGCAGCATCTGGACACAGGGGAGCACAGCCCAGAGGCAGAGGAGGCCAGCAGGACAGTAGGTGAGGCATTCCCGACCAACTGGCCAGCGGGCCGAGGTTGGCTCTGGGCAGTGGCGGCTCTGCCCAGAGGGGCGCGTTTGGCTGAGGCCAGCTCCCGGCTCCCTGGCAACTGGAAGTCTCAACAGTGAAGTGCGGGCGGCGAGGGCAAACACCGTAGGGAATGCGGAATTGAACTCTATCAGGGGAGGGACTGTGTGAGAGACTCACTCCGGCAACAGGGAGAGGAGGCTTCTCACGGGGCTAGAGACTGAGAAGAGTCCTGTGGGAAGCCAGAGCAGGGGAGTGGGGAAGTGCACTGGCCGGGGTGGCAAGAGGGCTGAAAACAGTGCTGCTGGGCCACAAGGGAAACAGCAGCTAGAAGCCCCTCCGAGGGGGGAGGCCCAGCCCCGCGCAACCACACAGGCCCCCAGGCTCCGCGGAAACCCCAAACGGCGAGCTGGCGAGCCGGGAACTAGTAGCCGGGGCAACTGACTCGCCATTGCCTGAGACAAAGGCTGCACTGCCCACGCCTGGGAGGGGCTCATCACAGAGGCCACATAAAGGACTCGGCAGAGAGCTGGTTGGCTTGGAGGAGTGGTGCCCACCCCGGAAGGGAGGGACAGTGTAGGCGGACCCCGGACAGTGTGGACGGACAGGAGCGGCCTCCTCCCGGAACTGCGGGGGTGGGGCCAGTCGTCACAGGGACCTGTGAAGTTGCGGGCTGCCCTGCAGGGGTGCTGGGTGCTTATCCTGGGCAGGAACCTCCGCCAGGAGTGGGAGGGGGCTCCCTGCAGGCTTCAGAATACCAGCAGCCCTAAAACCCAGCCAGGCTGCAGAAGGCCCAGCCTACCTGGGGGTGGACATTCAGAATCAGCCCTGACTGTGACAATCAGAGGCCCTGCCACATGCCAAGATGGGCTAGAATATAGACTATAGACTGTAAAATCCTGACCAAGAAAAAGAGGCAGCCTCAGGAAAGGGATTGCTGCTAATCTCAAGCACCTGAGTTATACCGAGAGCAATATGAACTATTAATCCCCAACATATCCTTTGCAAAAGTTACGTCTCATATATTCTTAATCCCCCCCATACCTCAATCCACCTAAATACCCAAGACCCTCCCCCTACTCTCGAATTAAAGTCTACTCACTCTGTGGCTATAACACATTCCCAGTCCTCAATCTAAGTATTCCTCCCTTCCCCAGCCATCTAAACCCTTTATTCTTTTCTTCCTTCTTTTTCTTTTTTTTTTAATTTTTTTTTCCTTTTCTTCCTGGTAAAGCCCACAGGTTCTGGCTCCACCTGGTCCAATCAGAAATCATAAAGGGGGAACACACAGCTAAAACCTTTCTTTATTAATATTGATTTATCTTTGTCTTGTGACTTTTTCCCACTTTTTTCCTTTCTTTCTTCCTTTCTCTCCCTTCCTTCCTTTCTTTCCTCCTTCCTTCCTTCCTTCCTTCCTTCCTTCCTTCCTTCCTTTCTTTCTTTCTTTCTTTCTTTCTTTCTTTCTTTCTTTCTTTCTTTCTTTCTTTCTTTCTTTCTTTCTTCCTTTCTTTCTTCCTTTCTTCCTTTCTTTCTTTCTTTCTCCTTTCTTTTCTCCCTGATAAAACCCACTGGTCCTGGCTCCACCTGGACCAAACAGAGACCATAAAGGGTGAACGGACACCTAAATCTTTTCTTTATTAATATTGATTTCTCTTTCTCTTGTGACTTTCTCCCTTTTTTTTAAAATTTTTTTAAACTTTATTGTTGTTGTATTACATCCATCCCCTTTTTGCTCCCCTCTGTCCCCCTCCCCACCCACCCATTCCCACTTTCTCCCTTTTTTTCTTTCCTTTTTTTCCCTCTGCTAAAAGCCCTCAGGTCCAGGCTCCATCTGGACCAGTCAGGGATTATTAAGGGTGAACAGCCATCTAAACCGTTTCTTCTTATTATTATTATCATTTTTATTTCTTTTTTCCTTTTGCATTTTTTTTTTGGTTTGGTTTAGTTTGGTTTTTTGTTTTTGGGTTTTTGTTTGTTTGTTTGTTTTTGTTTTTGTTTCTGCTAAAAGCCCACAGGCCCAGAATACAACCAGACAGCCCAAATAAAGGACACACCAAGAACAGCAAGTGGAGAAAATCGGGGAAAAGGCAACATTGAACTCCACAAATCTCCTATCACAGAAGGGTGCTCAAATAAGGCAAGGAAGCAGAGCAGGTTAACCCAAGGAAAGAACAAAAATAAATAAATAAATAAATAAATAAAAAGCAAGAACAGACACCCAAAATGGGGAAATAAAGAATCAGTCCATCACCAAAAGGAAAGGAAGAATCCCCAGAACGAACACAAAATGAAACAGAGGCACCTGGAATATCAGATAAGGCATTCAAAAGAATGATGATACAGAAGCTCAGTGAGCTCAGCCACATCAAAGAAAACTGTAAACAACTCCAGGAGAACTACAAAGAACTCCAGGGAAATTACAAAGAACTCCAGGGAAATTACAAAAAACTCCAGGGAAGTTACAAGGAACTTACTGAGAAATACAACAGCATGAAAAAGTACATGGAAAGTATCAATAAGTGCCAGGAGGAAATGAAGAATACAATTTCTGAATTGAAGAATACAGTAGAAGAAATCAACAGTAGGCCAGAGGAATCACAGGACCGGATCAGCGAGTTGGAGGATAATGTAGAAAATACTCCAAGACAGTACAAGAGAAAAATAAAAGGCTGAACAAGACTGAAGAGGGGTTAAGAGAGCTGCAGGACAACATGAAACATAACAACATCCGTGTCATAGGGATACCAGAAGGAGAAGAGAAACAAGGAATGGAAAACCCTTTCAAAAAAGTCATGATAGAAAATTTCCATAACATGGAGAGTGAAAACATTAATCCAGTTCAGGAAGCACAGAGGGTCCCAATGAGGATCAACCCAAACAGACCAACACCAAGGCACATTATTATTAAAATGGCTAATTTCAAAGACAAAGAGAGAATCCTAAAAGCATCAAGAGAGAAAAGACAAATAACATACAAAGGGGCTCCAATAAGGCTATCAAATGATTATTCAACAGA
>PVIW01012871.1:0-30014 GCA_004026585.1 Noctilio leporinus
CCTCTCCCTGTTGCCGGGGTGAGTCTCTCACACAGTCCCTCCCCTGCAAGAGTTCAATTCCGCGTTCCCTACTGTGTTTGCCCTCGCCGCCCGCACTTCACTGCTGAGACTTCCAGTCGCCAGGGAGCCTGAAACTGGCCCCAGTAAAACGCGCCCCTCTGGGCAGAGCCGCCCCTGCCCAGAGCCGACCTCGGCCCGCTGGCCTGTCGGTCGGGAACACCTCACCTACTGTCCTGCTGGCCTCCTCTGCCTCTGGGCTCTGCTCCCCTGTGTCCAGATGCTGCCCGTTCCAATCCCCAGGGTCCTGAAGACGTCTCACGCTCCTTATCCTGTCCTCTAGCTGCTTTGGTACTTGAGAACACCATCAGCACTGCTCTCTACTCTGTCGCCATCTTCCCTCTCCCCCTCTATTCTGTTTCATTGATCTATTTCTCTGTTCTTGTGCCAGTGCCAGAATGTTTTGGTTACTATGGCTTTGTAATATAGCTTGATATCTGGTATTGTGATTCTTGTTACTTCATTCTTTGTTCTCAGGATTGCTGTAGCTATCTGGGGTCATTTTTGACTACATATGAATTTTTTAAGTGCTTGTTCTAATTCTGTGAAATATGATGTTGGCATTTTAAAAGGGATTGTATTGACTCTGTAGATGGCTTTGGGTAGTATGGACATTTTAATGATGTTAATTCTTCCCAACCATGAACATGGCATGTGCTTCCATTTATTTGTATCTTCTTTAATTTCTATCTTCAGTGCTCCATAGTTTTCTGAGTACAGGTCTTTTACTTCCTTGGTTAAGTTTATTCCTAAGTACTTTATTGTTCTTGTTGTTATGGTAAATGAGATTTGTTTTATAGCTTCTATCTCTGATATTTCATTGTTGGTGTATAAAAACACCTTCAATTTCTTGATTTTGACTTTGTATCCAGCTATTTTGCCAAATTCAATTATTAGTTGGTGTAGTTTTATAGTGGAATCTATAGGGTTTTGTATGTACACTATCATGTTATTTGTAAATAGTGATGGTTTTACTTCTTCCTTTCCAATTTGGATACCTTTGATTCCTTTTTCTTGTGTGATTGCTGTGGCTAGAACTTCAAAAACTATGTTGAATAGAAGTGGAGAGAGTAGACACCCTTGCCTTGTTCCTGATCTTAAGGGAAAGCCTTTCAGTTTTTGCCCATTTAGTATGATGTTAGCTTCAGGTTTCTCATATATGGCCTTTATTTGTTGAGGTATGTTCTCTTTATTCCCATCTTGCTGAGGGTTTTTATCATAAAAGGGTGCTGTACTTAAATGCTTTTTCAGCTACTATTGATATGATCATATAGTTTTTGTCTTTCATTTTGTTGATGTGATGTATTACATTTATTGATTTGAGAATATTGAACCATCCTTGCATCCCTGGGATGAATCCTGCTTGGTCATGGTGTATAATTTTTTAAATATATTGCTGGATCCAATTTGCCAATATTTTTTAAATTTAATTTTATTGTTGTTGAATTACATCCATCCCCTTTTTGCTCCCCTCTGTCCTCTTCTCCACCCACCCATTCCCCCACAAAGTCAATCCCACCTGTTGTCCATGTCTATGGTTCCTTCATACTAGGTTCTTGTCTAAACTGCTCCTCTTCCTTGCCTCTTGCATCCCTCTTCCCTCAACTCCCTTCCCCCTGCCCACTGAAGGCCTATTCACTATATTCATATATCTGGTTATGTTTTGCTTGTTGTTAGTTTTATTCATTATTGTCCTGTAATGGGTGAGATCATGTAATATTCGTCCTTCACTGACTGGATTATTTCACTAAGCATAATGCTCTCCAGTTCCATCCATATTGTTGCAAAAGTTAGGAGTTCCTTCTTCCTTTCTGCTGTCTAGTATTCCATTGTGGAAATGTACCAAAGTTTTTTGATCCAATCATCCACTGATGGGCACTTAGACTGTTTCCAGCAGTTGCCTATTATAAATATGAACATAGGGGTACATAGGTTCTTATGAATTGGTGTTTCAAGGTTCTTCGGGTATAGTCCTAGTAGTGGAATTGCTGGATCAAAAGGCAGTTCCGTTTTTAGTTTTTTGAGGAAACTCCATACTGTTTTCCATAGCGGCTGCACCAGCCTGCATTCCCACCAACAGTGCACGAGGGTGCCTTTTGCAACACATCCTCATCAACACTTGTTTTTTGCTGATTTGTTGATGATTGCCATTCTAACGGTGGTGAGGTAGTATCTTATTGTGGTTTTAATTTGCAACTCTCTGATGGCTAGTGATATTGAGCATTCTTTCATATGCCTCTGGGCCCTTTGTATGTCTTCATCAGTGAGTTGTCTGTTCAGGTCCTTTCCCCATTTTTTAATTGGGCTGTCTGTCTCCCTGGTGTTGAGTCACCTTAGTTCTTTATATATTTTGGAGATCAGACCCTTGTCTGAGGTATCATTGGCAATTATGTTTTCCCATACAGTTGGTTCCCTTTGAATTTTGCTGACATTTTCTTTAGCTGAACAGAAACTTTTCAATTTGATATAGTCCCATTTGTTGATTTGTTCTTTGATTTCCTTTGCCCTTGGTGAAGTATCAGTAAACATATTTCTACATAGGATATCAAAAAGTTCACTGCCTATATTTTTCCCCAGGACCTTTATGGTGGCACTGCTTATGTTTAAATCCTTTATCCATCTTGAGTTTATTCTGGTGTATGGTGTAAGTTGATGGTCTAGTTTTATCTTTTTGCATGTTGCTGACCAGTTTTCCCAGCACCACAATTTGCCAATATTTTGTTGAGAATTTTCACATCTAAGTTCATCAAGGATATTGGTCTAAAGTTTTCTTTCTTTGTTGGGTCTTGACCTGGTTTGGGGATTACAATAATACTGGCCTCATAAAAAAGAGTTTGGGAGTCTTCCCTGTTAGATTTTTGGAGTAGTTAGAGGAGGACAGGAGTTAGTTCATCTCTAAATGTTTGGCAAAATTCATTTGTGTAGCCATCTGGACCAGGATTGTTGTGCACTGGGAGATTTCTGATTACTTCTTCAATTTCACTAGTTGTGATTGGTCTATTCAGGCTTCCTGCTTCTTCTTGTTTGAGTTTTGGTGTGTTATACATTTCCAGAAATTTGTCCATTTCACCCAGGTTGTCAAATTTCTTGACATATAGTTGTATGTAGTAATTTCTTACAACTCTGTGTTTCTGTGGTATCAGTTGTGACTGTTGTTTTTGATTTTGTTTATTTGAGTCCTCTCTCTTTTTTTTCTTGAAGATTCTTGTTAATGGTTTGTCAATTTTGTTTATCTTTTCAAAGAACCAGCTCCTGGATTTGTTGATCCTTTGAATTGTGGTTTTAGTCTCTATGTTGTTTAACTCTGCTCTGATCTTGATCATTTCCTTCCTTCTGCTTGCACTGGGCTTTGTTTGTTGTCACTGTTCTAGTTCTTGAAGCTTTATGGTTACTTTGTTTGTATGAGTTTCTTCTATCATTTTTAGGTAAGCCTGTATTGCCATGAGGTTCTCCCTGAGGACTACATTTTCTGTGTCCCATAGGTTTTGAGATGTTGTGAATTCATTTTCATTTGTTTCCAGATACTTTTTGATTTCTTCTTTGATCTCATTATTAGCCAGTTTCTTACTTAACAGCATGTTATTCAGTCTCCATGAATTGTACTGTTTTTGTATTTTTCCCCTTGAGGTTGGTTTCTAGTTTCAAGCCATTGTTATCTGAGAAGATGCTTGGTATGATTTCAGTTTTCTTGAATTTGTGCAGGCTTGTTTTGTGTCCTACCATGTGGTCTGTCTTTGAGAACATTCCATGTGCATTAGGGATGAATGTGTATTTGATTTTTTGGGGTGAAAAGTTCTGTATATGTCTGTTATCATCTAGAATGTTGTTCAGTGCTACAATATTCTTGGTGCCCTTTATGTCATTGACTTGGGCTGTCTGGTTGTATTTTGGATTTGTTGTATGTGTTGCTCCTTTCACTCCAGTTTGCTGATTGAGAGATACTCCTTCTATGACATCTCATATACTATTTTTGAGCTGCTTATTAGGGATTAAGAGTTCATGTAGCTCTTGGTAGAAATCTGGTGCTTGAGATTAGCAGAGATCCATTTCCTGGGTCTGTCTCTTTTCCTTGATCAAGTCTCTGCAGTATACAGTCAGGCTGTGTGGTCTTGGAGTGGCAGAGCCTATGGCTGTCACAGTCAGGGCTGCTTCTGAGTGCCACACCCCTGGTAGGCTGAGTCTCCAGTACCCTAGCTGAGTTTCAGCACTTTTAGAGTTTTTCAGCCCTCCCTTCTAGCCCTGGTTTTGTGTGAAGAACTGCAGGGTGCTTTTGTTGTGTTGATGGCTACTCCTCCCCTTGGCATCTTGAGGAGGTTTTCAATACCTGCAATGAGGGTGCTGGTTGCACCAGTGGCAAGTTGCCTAGTGCACAGTTTCAAGCTGCAGTTTCTGGTTTCTGTGGGAGCCTGTGCAATGGTGTGGGTGTACAGGGTTGGGCCTCCCCTCTTGCTGGGACTCTGAGCTGCCCTCTCCCCTGGTGGCACAGAGGCACAGTTTTTGGCCCTCATGCTGCCCTGGCCTGTGTACTCCCCACTCCCCACTCCCCTGCTTCCTGCAGGTCTCTTCTCCTCTGCCTCTGGCCCCGAGAGGTGCTTCCTCTCTCTCAGCCTCCAGAGTGTGGCTCTCACACAGTCCTTCCCCTGCAGGTGTTCAATTCCTCAATCCCCCTGAATTTGCACTCACTGTCCAAACTTCACTGCTCAGATTTCTATTCATCAGGGAGCCTGAAGCTGTCTTTGGTCACAGCCTCCCCTCTGAGCAGAGCAGCCACTGCCCAGAACTGACCTTGGCCTGCTGGCTGGCTGGTTTGGAACTGTCTCCCCTGCTCTCCTGTAGGTCTTTGCAGCCTCTGGGCTATGCATCCCTGAATCCAGATGCTTACCACTCCAATTCACAGGGACCTGCAGACGTCTGGAGTTCCCTACCCTATCCTCCAGCTGCTCTGGCACTTGAGAACTCTGTCAGCACTGCCATCTACTCTATTGTCATTTTTTCCCTCTCCAGAAAACTCTTAATGACAGAGTTTGGTAAAAAAGAAAGAAAGATATTTTGTTTATTTAAAGGTTATACAAATTTAGAATAAGGTGCAATCTTACTGTTAAGTCTTGCTCCCTTTGAAAACACCCAAAATATACAGTTCTGCCAGAATAGGCCAGTTTTAAAATAGACAAGCGAGAGGTACTGTCTTTCAGAAACATAGTAGGTTACAGCTTAGCATTTTCCATCATAAATTCAAAGTTTCTGCCAGCTGCTGTACTCAATTAGGGGAGGATCTTGCACACATTCCCTAACTCTTAGACCTCACATACTTCTCTACCTTTTCACAAGCTGCCTGTCTCCCTTTCCCTACTTTGCCCTGCCTCTCCCAAACTATGTGAGCCCTTTCCTTTCTTTAAGCTCTTGTTTGTCTACATGTCCTTCAGGGAGGGGGGCAGGGAATAAATATTGATGGCTGCCACCCTATTTTAAATCCCTGATCACAGCCTTTGAAATAATGAGTACAGTAAACAGTTCTTTCTGCTGACAATTTTCTTGGTGCACAAACGACAAAGGCTAGTCCACTGAGCCTCACCCCATCTCCCATTTCTTAACCTCAGAGTCAGGAATTTTGGCTTTCTCCCACTCTGTAATACATCTAGAATAAACACTTTGTTTTTAGCTCCCTTACTAAGATGAAAGCATACATATCAGTTAGAATTTTTTTTTTAAGATTTTATTTACTTTTTAGAGAGAGGGGAATGGAGGCAGAAAGAGCGGGAGAGAAACATCTATCAGTTGCCTGTTGCACACCTCCCTCTTGCACACTCCCTTTTTGCATGCCCCCACATGAGGACCTGACCCACAACTCAGGCATGTGTCCTGACTAGTGTAAGGAATAGGAGAAGGGACTCTCAAACTGGACTATATCACCTTAGGGAATAATTAATGGCCGAGCCAAACTATAAGCAAGTCAGGAGGTCTCTGAGTTAACAGAATTAACAGAGTGAGGATATGACTAAGCAAGTCACGGGTTCTTGGCTCCTCTGAGAACAAAGGTGGGGGGAGTTATACATTATCCAGCATGACCAAGAGGGTATGGTATATATGCCAATCAACCAAGAGCCAGTTATGGGATTTCCAAAGAGGAGGCTTAAAATGACCTTTTAGTTTTCAACACCTCATGCTAAGAATGTGACTCTGAAGTACCCAGCCAATGGGGAAACAAGGGAGTGCATTCCTGGGTTAGGGCTTAAATATTCCTGTTTGCCGGATCTGAGTGCATGTGCCCTGCCTATCATTGGCTCTCACACCTGTTTCTGCAGAATCATGAATAAATGCCTCTCTTTCACTATACTTCTGGCCTCATTGTCCATTTATTTTATGGACTGTGTAAGCATATATCTCACACTGGAAATCAAACTGGTGACCTTGGTTTGCAGGTTGATACTCACTCCACTGAGCCACAAAAGCTACTGAAAGGAGACCTAAAAAATATATTAAAAACCATTTAATTACTTCCTTTCAAGTAGTTCAAGAAGATAGTATTTCCATACATTATGAGGAATGCTGTGCTTCCAAATCTGATGTAAAGGCCACAAATCACTGTTTCTTTGCATGACTAGTAATTTTTGCTTGAAAGTAAGTTAATGTATATAATGTATTACATTGACTCTTAAGTAGTGTTTTGTTGTTTTTGAGGATTTTTTTGTCATTATGATAATGAAGCAGGATACAGAGCAGGTAATGGATCCCCTAAGTTCCCACAGCCCATGGCTGAGAGGATGGGGGAAGATGATAATATAGCTTTTAAGGTACTTTGCCTATCTATGGTGAGCTGATAGGTAGAAAATAACTATGCTGCTGCCCAGGTCAAAGGGCAGATGATATGGCTTAAAATACTTTTCATAACAATGATCAAGTGATAATCAAGGCTTTCCTGAAGGGAAGCTGTGCTGCCACCTGGGTAAAAGAGCAGATGATAAGGCTTAAGAGACTTTTCATAACAATGATGTATGGTGCTAAGAGTTAGCATTTAAAATTAGGAGAGAGCCATGAGGAAGGGGGTCATGAGGTTTGAAAGAACGTTCAAGGCCCTCCAGTCCTTCATGAGGTCTTGTGTGAAAGAGTTATGTGGTTTTGGATTAAGAGCTAGAATAAGAAAGAGAAGCATGCAGAAGAGCATGGAGAAGGTGCCATGAGAAAGGAGCATGTTGGAGGAGCATGATGGAGGGGTGCCATGGTGTAGAAGCAGGTTATAGCAACCATGTGGGAAACAACAAGCAGCTATGTAGTTTGTAGTCAGGATTTGGCCATGTGGCCTGGGCTAGTAAGAGAGCAGACATGCTGCTGCTTTTATCATGCCAACTCCTGCTGACCCCAAAGCCACCAAGAACTCTGTCTTGTAGACCTGGATTCTATCTAAGATTCTTGGAACCTGGGACACGTGTGTGAGAAATATGCTCACCCAGTCCATAAAACAAATGGACAATGAGGCCAGGATTATAGCAAAAGCAAGGCATTTATTTGCATTCTTGCAAGATCAGGTGCCTGGTGGTATATGGTGGGCAGGTGCACTGAAGTGGGAGAAATGGATGAATTTACCCCTAATGCAAGTAATCCCTCCCCCATTTCCTCATTGGCTGAGTACTTCAGAGTCACAATCTGGCTTAATCATGTATAAATAGATAATTGGGCAGTTTAAACCCTAGTGTGGGCAACTTTTGGCACAAATGTAGCCATCCCTTCTTTCTTTGTTCTTCGAGGTATCCATGACTAGTTTAGTCATGTCCTCATTTTGTTAATCCTGTTAACTCAGAGACCTCCTGACATGTTTGTAGCCTGGCTCAGCCATTAATCATACCCTAATGTGATATAGTCCAGTTTGAGAGTCACCTTTCTCTTTATTCCCTACACATGGAAATGATACTCTCTTAGATAAGGGCATTCCCTTAGGACTTGTGCCTTTCCTGGATATCACCATGATCCAGTGTATCAAAGTACATGCTTTTCTGGACTATTATACTGAGGTTGAAGACAATGTACCCTAGATCCTTAAGGAGAGGGCTAGCAGATAAGAAATGGGGAACTATTAGGCTTGATTTTGGCTTATAGCCTTTTGGGGAGCAAAGGAAGTGCTGGGTGTCATGGAAGAACAGGGCTCTGAGCTGAAGTGCTCCCAGTCCTGCAAAAGTTGGACAATTGTAAGTAAAGACCTATTTTTCTCAACACTAATTGTTAGGTCATGCACCAAGGCACATGTAAATGAGCCCCCCTTTTCTCAGTAACACAACTAGACCATTTCGAAAAACAAAGCTGACTGTGAGAAGGTTGTCCTTTGTATTATACTTCTTGCTACTTGAAATGCAAGTTAAATAGTAGATAGAGATTTAGCAGCCATTTCTACCTTTAAGGATGGAAGCCATATATTGGTACATTGGAGCAGAAAGAAGGAATTCTGACTTCCTGAGGACACTGTGGACTTCCAAACCAGTTCCAAACTTCCAAATTATAGACTTACTTATTTTGAAAAAATTAATCTCTCTGTGTTTAAGCCCAAGTATTTTTCAGTCTGTATAACTGAAGCTAAATACAGTTGCTTACTGAATACAATTTCAAATTTAATTTGATTATCTGTTTCTGATATTTGAATATACAAAAAATATTTTGAATTTTCAGTTTATGTCTCAAGTTCGTGATTCATTGGTACCACTTAGGGAAAAAATCTTTATTTCAAAACATCAATCATCAATTATTACCCCAAGGAATAAGAGGTTTTTAAAAATTTTAGCCCTGGCTGGTAGCACAGTGGATAAGGTGCCGGCATGCAAACCCAAAGGTTGCTGGTTCGATTCCCCAGCCAGGGCACATAACCAGATTGCAAGCCAGGTCTCCAGCCAGGTCCTTGGCTGGAGGCAGGTGAAAGGCAACCATACATTGATGTTTCTCTCCCCCTCTGTATCTCTCCCTTCCTCTCTCTTTGGAAATAATAAATAAAATCTTTAAAAAATTATTGGCTAATTTTTGAGAGAGTGAGAGCTAGAGAGAGAGACATCAATTTTGTTGTTCCAATTATTTATGCATTCATCCATTGCTTCTTTTAAGTGCCCTGACCAGGGATGGAACACAACTTTGGTGTATTGGGATGATGCTCTAACCAACCCCCAAGAAACCATAATAGTAATTTTATATCTAATAAGAAGCCTCTGCCTTTAACAAATGTTTCCATGCAAAGAAAGATTACAGAGGACAATATAATTATTACCTGAGGAGTTGTACTTAATCTTACTGCACACTTTTTCCATCATTCTTAAGCAATATATTATTAGATTTACTTGTCTTTGAGTTTATAAAATGATAACTTACTGTATTCTGCCTTCTGGGATCTGCTTATCTTTTTCAAAATTATGTATCCAAGATTCTTCTGTGATTTAATGAGTTACCAAAGGCATGATTTAGGGTATAATTAGCTGTCATAATAGACAAACCCTCAAAGCTTAATATTGCAGCACAATACAATTTCATTTTTCTCCTACACAGTCTAAAATGTACATGTTTTATTTATTTATTTAGGCTGTGAACAGATCTTACTTCTTTCAATACCCTCTGTTTTTCCTCTACATGTGTTTTACAAGTTGACGCCTTCAGAAATAATGGCACTTGCAGGGTTCAGCTGGTCCCCAGAGTATAAATTATTATATTTACTAAGTTGAGGTAAAAAATAAAAATCCCTAGGATTTAAATAACTTTGTAGAATAGTATTCTAGCTATTTTTTGAACTTGTTGTTGACTTCCTATGTGGTCCTAAACCAACCCCTGAACCATTTAAGAGTCTGTTGAGGTAGAGATTAGGTATGTTCACATTTCAATAATAAAGTTTACTATAGCATTAATTCCTCTTTCCAAATATCCCCAGTTTGGGGGCCTTCATAACTGGAAATGTATATTTCCACAATTTAGTTGAAAGGAATCTCCTCTAATTTACATGCTGATATGAGAATATATATAGTCTATGTACACAAATCATATAGTTTAGTAGTTTGCAACTTCCATTCAAATTGGTCTTCATTCTCAGCATCTTTCCTCACCTAAAGATTGACTGATTTCACAATACACCCATGACCCATTGACTGCTATTTAAAACATAAATTGATAACAAAATCTATATATTACACACCCACAAATAAGCACATATTTTATAATAATGAATAAGAAAGATAGCATGTCTTCTATATAATATACATCCACATTTTCTTAGGTTTTTTTCTTCTTCCTTAACTGCATTTGATTTTTCTGAGTTATTGCAAGTAACCTGATTTTCCCATATTGTGAAGTGATTCCAAGCTAAGAAAACTTAACCTGCAGTAATGCATATACAAGTAATATACAAAATTGTACCTTATTTAATAAAATCTATAACAAGATCACTTTAAAACATTCATAAGTTAAAGTTGGTTCTTATCTATTCAGCTGCCCTGTCTTTTGATTGGTGCATTTAATCCATTTGCTTTTGTACCTGTGTTCCTGTCTGTTTCTCTATTTCTTCATCTTCTTAAAGCAGACCCTTTAGCATCTCTTGCAATGCTGGTTTGGTGGAGGTGTACTCTTTTAGACTTCTTTTGTCTGGGAAACTCCTTATTTCACCTCCATTTTGAATGACAGCCTTGCTGGGTAGAGTAGTCTTGGTTGTAGGCCTTTGTTTTTCATTGCTTGAAATATTTTTTGCCATTCCCTTCTGGCTTGTCGTGTTTCTGTTGAGAAATCAGCTGATAACCTTATCAGAGCCCCCTTGTATGTTATTCGCTGTTTCTCTCTTGCTGCTTTTAGGATTCTCTCCTTGACTTTGAAATTTGCCATTTTCATTATGATGTGTCTTGGAGTGGGCCTATTTGGGTTCATCTTCCTTGGGACTCTGTGTGCTTTCTAAATTTACATGACATTTTCTCTCCTCAAAGTAATTTTGTCATTACTTTTTCAAATAGGTTTTCTATACCTTGCTCCTCCTCTTCTCCTTCTGGTATCCCTATGATACAGATGTTATTATGTTTCATGTAGTCCTGAAGGTCTCTTAAAATCTCTTCATTCTTTTTCAATCTTTTTCCATTTTGTTGCACTGCCTGGGAATTTTTTTCTATATTGACCTCCAGCTTGCTGATCAGATCCTCTGCTTTCTCTAGCCTGCTTTTGATTCCTTCTATTGTGTTCTTCAATTCAGAAATGGTATTCTTCATTTCCTCCTGGCTCTTATTGGTGGTGTCTATGTCCTTTTTAATGTTGCTGTAGTTCTCAGTAAGCTTGTATCTTTTCTGGAGTTCTTTGTAGTTCTCCTGGAGTTGTTTGTAGTTTTCTTTGAACTCGCCAAGTTCATTGAGCTTCTCTGTCATCATTATTCTGTCTGATAGTGTGCTTGCCTCTATTTCATTTTGCACTCTTCCTGGGGATTCCTCCTTTCCATTTGCTGAGGGTTTATTTCTTTGTCTCCCCATTTTAGGTGGCTCTTGTTTGTTTCTGCTTCTTTGATTGGGCTGCTTTGACTTACTGCCCTTAGTGGTGTGACCCTCAGTGGTGTAAGGTGCACTGTTTTTACTTCCTGGCTCTGCACTTGGTGATGTCAGCTAGAGTCCTAGTCTGGGCCTAGTCAGCCAGTTGGAGAATACCAGAGATCCAATGTCTTTGTCTCCTGCAGTTGTTTATCCAATCAGCCTGTGTTCAGTTTTAGGCACCTCTGGGTGGGGCAGATGAATTCAGTTGTTAATCCAATCAACATGTGATCTGAGGTTAGGTTTAGGCACTGCTGGGTGGGGTGGATTAGTTCCTGTGGGTGGGGCTGTAGCTTCCCCTCAGGCTATTGTCCTTTGGAGAAAAGTGGTCTGCTGGCTGTTTGGGGGATGGATCAGCACTGGACTCATGGGCTGCTCCCTCAGCTCTCCCCATAATGCCACTGACCCAAACTTTCCCCAAGCTTCTCTATTCCACTCTTCCCTTTCTCTGCTGGAGCCCAGGGTAGGTGGGTGCCACTGTGTTTTTGTGCATGGTCCCTTTAAGAATTCATTCTTTCTGTCAAGTCAGCTAAACCTGGCAGCTTTTTGCTTTTCACAGCTGGGTGCTGTTTTACTTTCAATTTTGTTACTGTAGGCTGGGAAGCCCAGTTGGGGGTTTAGGTCCCACACTTCTCAGGTGGAACCACCAGCTGCTGAGATGTTTCTCTGTCCCTTCAGCTGCAGCCCATTGGACAGAACCCTGCCAATCTCTTGTGGTTTCGCACTTCCTACCAATCACGTTGTGATGAATCGACTTCTTCTGTTCTGTCCGTGGTAATAAGGCTTCTCTCTAGTTGGTGTTCTGTTGGTTATTTTGGATGATTTATCCCCAATTAATTTGTAATTCCAGCTGGTGTTGGGAGGAGATTGGTGTAGTTCCACTTACTCCTCGGCCATCTTGATTCTCTTTAAAATGTACAGGTTTTAATATTGGATGGCTCTTATCTAAGTGGTAAATTAGGAATTTAGAAGCTCTCTATCTTATCCTCTATGTCTTCAATACATGGCCTCTTCAGTTGTCATACTTATCCTCCTGTAAGCTACAGAGGGAGAAAAAACATGTAGAATCTACATAAGACATTTCTGTGTTTCAGGTGCATAAGTGGTACAAATCACTTCCTCTTGTATTCTATTTGTGAAAACTCAATCAGATGGTGAGGCAACCATGGAGGTATGCTTTTTATATTCCCTCTAACACAGAAGTTGCTGGAAGGAATGTAGTGAACTGACTACCTCTAGCTGCAGCACCTTTAGAATATGTCACAGCAACAGAGCTGAGGCCAGTCTTTTCCCAGGCAGTTCCAGTCAATAACTGAACACAGTAAGTGAAGCTGGACATTTCTATTCAGTGAAGAATTTATTGATAGGCAATCTTTGTGCTGGAATATAACGTGGGTCTAGCCAAAAATTTCTCAGAGCTGCATTGCAGCCTAAAGTTTTTCTTACCTGCTCCTCCTTCCTCCCCCTCTCTTTTCACATGAATCAGAACTGCATCATGGTTTTCAGAATTTTCCTGCCTCCTCTTGCTTACTCTGCACTTTGTTGTGTTCAGAGTTCATTCTCAATAAAACTCTTCTACTCCAATTTTATTTTTGTGTTGGCTTCTCAGAGGATCTCAACTGACACACATGATCACACATGAATATAAGGGAGGCTTAAAAATAAATTCTAGCTATGAGATCAGGAAGAGGAAAAAATGGGTGCACTGGTCTGCTTATTAGCATCTGTCATAATTTAGTTTATTTACTTTTATGATGAGTGATAGTCCTTTGTTTAATATACCACAAGCTCTTATTCATTTTCATGTCAATTGACAGTTGGGTTGTTCTGAGTTTGGAGGTTTTATGTTTCTTACCTTTACAAACATTGCTGCCATGAAGAATCTTGCACATATTCTAGAACATAATTATGAGAGTTTCTCTCACTTATATGTACTTACAAGTAGGATTCCTTAAGTATAAGATATGCACATGTTCAACTTTGTGAGATTATGCCCCATTATTTTCCAATTTATACTCATACCAGCAATGCATAAAAGTCTCCTTTGGTCCACATTCTTTCCTTCACTTGTTTTATTGCATTCTTAATTTTTGTCATTATTGTCAGATATAATATTGGAATTAAGTAATAATTTTCTTCTGTTTTCCACAGGCTCTAGGATGTGATACAGAAGTTTTACCAATATTTGTCCTAATATAGCCAGCCCTACTATCTATCAGCTCATACATACCATTCAATCCACTCAGGTCTGTCTCTGCTTATTTTTACTTCATTGCTACCATTTATCATCTTTTGCTTCCTCATCAAGATTTGTTTGTGTTATCTTTCTCTTTTAATACTTTGCAATTTTTTCTTATTAAAAATAAGATTCCATCTGATATTTTCTTTTGATTAAGTTTCACTGCAGAACACTCTTATTTAAAGAGAATTAAAACCACACTAAACAAATATAGGAAAGTGGAAAAAGGAAAGCACATAATGCATACAACCCAACAAAATTTCATAGTTTTCTTGTTTCCACGTCCAACTCATTGAATACATATATATGTACATACATGCAATGCACAAATACACACACATGTATATATTATGCATGTGTATATATGACTAAATATGTACATATATATGTATACACACACATATACACGATATTATAACAGATGAAGATGTAAACATATATATGCATTATTATGTATGTATTACGTATATGTACATTATATATAGATATGATATGCATAAATAGATACATTCAAGGATACTTCACACAACATTAAAATTATTGACAGTACATCAGGTTAGTGTTAATGAACAGTACTGAAATTTCTGAAAAAGAAAAACAGGTGCTAATTACTTCATGTTTCAGCTGTAGGGTCCATATCTCCATTAGATGTTAAAGGCTGCTGCCTCCCTATATGGCTTGCTGAGACTTGCCATTGGGCAGAATTACACATTCTCTTCTCTTATAAGTCCAAATAAGAAGACTTAAAGAAAGAGCAAGTCTCCTTTGGGAAGATTTTTGTTTATAATCAGGGGTGCATTTTCCTCTTCTCTGTGGCCCCAAATTTTGTAGCCATTGGAGGGATTAAAGACTATAATGCTGTTGGAGACTATCACTGCATGTGGCGGAATCTTGAACTTCAGCAGAATGTAGAGGAAGCAGCTGACCAATGCTTAGGGAAGCAATATAAAGGAAAGCCCTCATCACTGTGGCCTATAAGAGCTACCTTTCCTCAAAATAGTCCAGAGAAGCAATTACAACTAAGACATGAGAGGAGAGCAATACCACAAGAATGATAGTACAATGACACACTGGGGATTTCCAAGTCTTTACTTTATACCATATTGCAAAGAAGATGGAGTGAAAGTGGTTAAAAGAGCAGACCCTGTGCTCCACTCAATCATCAGGTCCTGAGACTTTCCTCCACATAAGGTGCTAGAGATACAAATTAAGCTTTCCCTCTGGAGAGAAGAAAAAAGCTTTGGATTTAATATAACATAGATGTTGTAAAGTGAATAGGACTGAGTCATAAAAACTTTAATAAAGCTGATTTCATAACTGTAAGTGGCTAAAAAGCTTTGGAATTAAGATATTAACCTCCTCACAAAGAAAGGAAGAACTGAGAGCACAGTTGGAAACAATAATTAAAAACACAAGACTTTGGACAAAGATGACAACATAGGAGGGTCCCGAACTTTTCTTCCCTCATGGATGCACCAAATATACAGCTACACATAGAGAAATTCCTTCTGAGAGAAACCCAGAAAATACCCACATTGGAATGGCCTGCATTTATTGCTGATAGTGATCTTCCTTTTTGGGACACTGTTGGATCTTGATACATGCTCAACCATTGAGAATCACTAAGCACAAAAACAATGGCTTGGCCAATCATAAAGGTTTGAGAGACAACCAAGAACTTGGGCTAGATTGATTGATGTGGCTCATCACCTACATGAGACTAGTATGTCAAGACTTGGAGAGGTGGCTGTTATATCTTATTCACAGAAACCAACAGAGAGCCAAGGAAAAATAAAGAAACAAGGGAATATTTTCCAAACAAAATAACAAAATAATTATCCAGAAAATTATATTAATGAAACAATGATAAGTGAATTACCCAGAATTACCCAGAAGACAGTTAAAAATGTCAGCCATAATGATGCTCATTGAAGTTAAAAGAGCAATACATGAATTGAGAGCAATGTGAGAATTTCAACAGAAAGAGAAAATATTTAAAAGTATCAAACAAATCATACAGCTGAAAAATACAATAACTGAACTGAAAATTTTATTAGATGGGTTCAACCCAGACTAGATCAAACAGAAGAACTGGGGGACTTGGAAACATAAGAGTGGAATTCATCCAATTAGAAGATAAAAAATTTTTAAAGAGTAAAGATAGCTTAGGGGGCAATATCAAACAGGCCAATATATGCACTATAGTGGTCCCAGAAGGCAAAGACAGAGAGAACGAAGCAGAAAGTTTATTCAAAGAAATACTGGCTGAAAACTTTTCTAACCTAGGGAAAGGAATAGATATCCATATTCAAATAACACTAAAAAAGATTTTGGAGACTCATTCCTGGACTTATGATAATTAGATCATCAAAAGTTGAAGAGAGAGCCATAAAAGCAGCAAGTCAAAAACAACTTTTTACATACAAGGAGACTCCCATAAAACTATCAGTGAATCTTTCAACAGAAACCTTAAAGGTCGGAAGGGAGTAGGATGATATATTCTGGGTGCTGAAAGGGAAAAAATAACCTTCCAGCCAAGAACACTCTACCTGACAAAGTTGTCCTTCAGATTTGCCCAAACAAAAGGTGGCACAACAACAGCTTTACAAAAAATGTTTGAAGCATGGATGAAACTGGAAACTATTATGCTAAGTGAAAAGGCAGTTGGTGAAAGACAAATACTGTATGATCTTACCTATTAGTAGAATCTAATGAACAAAGTAAATTGACAAACAAAATAGAAACATAGGTATGGGTCTATGGCACACACTGATGGCTGTAAGAGGGGAAAGGGTAGATTGGGACTATGAAGAAAGTAAATGGATTAGTCAAAGAACATGTATGTATAACACATGGACATGGACAATGATGTGGGGATTGACAGTTGGGGCAAGCTGGGTAGAGGGGGCAAAGGGAAAAATTGGGACAACTGTAATAGCATAAACAAAATATTGTAAAATGTTAGAGGGAACCAGTTCTTAAAGCTTAAATAAAAGGACAGTAATTAGTAACAAATTTTTAAAAATTCCCTGGTGAAGGTAAATATGTAGGTAAGTTGAGAATACTCTAAAATAGTAATGGTGGTATATAAATCAGTTACAACTTTAGTATAAGTGTTAAAAGGTGTAATTATAAAAAATAACTATAATAAATTATTAATGGGTACACAATGCAGTCATACATTTCTTAATGACAGGGATATGTTCTGGGAAATGTGTCATTCAATTTTTGTCATTGTGCAGTCATCACAGAGTGTACTTACACAAACCTAGATGGTATAGCCTACAACATACCTACACTATATGGTATATCCTACAAACCTGTGCAGCATGTTATTGTACTGAATACTATAAGCAATTGTAACACAATGGTGTTACTATTTGTTAATATTTATGTACCTAAACATATCAAAATATGGAAAAGACACAGTAAAAATATGGCAGAAAAGATAAAAAATGATACACCTATATAGGACACTTACCGTGAATGGAGCTTTCAGGGCTGCAAGTTGCTTTAGGTGAGTCAGTGAGTGATGAGGCCTAGGACATACCTGTATACTGCTGTAGACTTTATAAATACTGTACACTTATGCTTCACTAAATATGTAATATATTTTTCTTTTTTCAATAATAAAACTCAGCTTACTGTAACATTTTTACTTTATAAACTTAATTCTTTAACTTTTTGAACCTTTTGTAATAATACATAGCTTAATACAAAACCATGTTGTACAGCTTTACAAAATTTTTTCTTTATATTTTTATTTATAAGCTTTATTTCTACAATTTTTAATTTTTTAACTTTTTAATTAAAAATTAAGACACAAATACACACATTAGCCTATACCTACACAGGGACAGGTTTGTCAATGTCATTGTTTTCCACTTTCACATCTTTTCCTACAGGGAGGTCTTCAGAGCCAATAATACACATAAAACTGTTGTATCTTATGATAACAATGCTTTATCTGGAAAACCTCCTGAAACATCAGCTTAAGACTTTTCTTGAGCAGGTGTAGCTCTTCTCAGAAATATGTTCATAATGGTTTGCCTGGTTTGTTTCTTATTTTCATCATAGATTTGCTCATAAGCAGATTTAAAAAAACATCATGAACATTCCTCCTTATTAATGCAAACATTTTGGTGTTGGGGGTCCATGTTTTCAAACTCTTTAAGGAGCTTGTTGAGATCTTCAGAAGCTTCTGCTAAACACTTGAAAGTGAATTTTGCTGGTGATCTTCTTTTTCTTGTAGCTTATTTATTTCTTGACTCCTCCTCAGCCATGCATTTCTGTTCCAGTTCCCACAAATTCTCACTAGTTAATTCCCCAGAAACGCCTTTGGAGCTCCTCTATGTTATCATCATCCACAGTCAGATTAAAGTTGTTTGCCACTAAACCACAACCTTGATTTTTGCAAACTTTGCATTATGACATTAAAACAGCTAGAATATCATAAAGTTATAGGAATTTTTTCAGTTACATTATAATTTGTGGTACCACCATCATATACAGGGTGTACATGATCAATTGGCAAAATTTTAGTAAAATAAACAACATACCACAAGTGTTACATTTAGTGTTTTTCTTAAAGACTCTATTTATTATTTCCAGAGAGAGGGAAAGGGAGAGAGGGAGAGAAACATCAATGTATGGCTGCCTTTCACCTGCCTCCAGCTGGGCACATGGCTGGAGACTTGTCTTGCAACTTGGTTATGTGCCCTGGCTGGGGGATCGAACCAGCGACCTTTGGGTTTGCAGGCTGGTGCCTGTCTACTGAGCCACCAGCCAGGGTACAAGTGTTACATTTTGAAACAAATTTATTCTTATATGTAAATACATAAACATAGTCACTATTTTTAATTGTTCAAAAATGTGTCCATTTGCTGCAATAATAGACTCAATTTGACTTCAGAATCTTGAGCACATTTTAACTTTTCTGTATCTATGGATATCGTAATGTTTTCAGTCTTAGCTTTAATGGCCCCTTTATTAGAATGAGGTTGTTAATTAACTTCTCTATCACAAATGCTGCATACATAATAGTCTAAAGGATTTGCATCTGGTGAACTGGGTAGCCAGATTTTCTTTGACCAGAATTCATGACCATTGACACTGAGACATTCTTGCACCTTTTTTGGCATTATGGGCTGGTGCGCCATCTTGTTGGAAGAGAAAATGACGTCCATTTGTGACTTGCTTCATCCATGGTACAATTACTTCTCTCAAAATGTCAAGGTCAACATCAGCAGTCACCTTGAAGCCTTGGGGAAACAAATGTGGGATCATGATACCTCCTTCATTGCTGACAACACCTAACACCATCACTGTAGCAAGAAATTTCATTTTCATGACAATTGGGACTTCATTAACATTCTCACAGAGCCATCTGTTTTGTCTTATATTGACTATTTGGTCCTGCTGAAAATTCTTTTCATGGAAGAAGAAAATCAGAGCATTTTTTTCTTTGAGATTTTTCAATGATGTTAGCAGTTTCCTTGCTTTTTCAAAGTACCTTTCTTTGTCTGCTGTGTCATAAACTGGCCTCTTCTAAGAACATACCATCTGTTTCTGATACCTTCAGCAATAATCTTGCAAACCATTGCATCCATCATCTGCAGTTCTCTTGCTATGGAGCACATTGACTTTCCTGAATTTTCATTGATGATCCCCTGGATTCTGTGTGTAATATGTGGACTTGTGTGATCATTGCATACCTTATGCATTTTTCTTGTTGCTATAGTGACATCAGGATCAGCATCATACACCTTCTTTCCATTGCAAACTGCAAAGTGATGTTATTGAAGTCTGCAATTTCCTTAGCAATTGGCCCTGCATGCAGTCCAGAAAATATGGTTGCTCCAACATCATATTTCTTTGACATGACGGTTGCTCTCAGAATTTAATACTTTATTTCTGAAACAATGATGTTAAATCATAACCTTAAAAACATAATTTTTCAAAATAAGAAGCATATGAAATAAGGAGATGCAAGATTATTGTCAATTTGTCTTGTGCACCCTGTATGCAGTGCATTATTGACCAAAACATCATTATAAGGTACATTACTTGCTCTTAAAATGTCCATACTATCTAAATAAAGTACAAATACAGTGTAATCCTTATCAAAGTCCAATGGCTTTTGTCATAGAAATAAAATAAAATCCTAAAATTAGTAGGGAACAACAAAATACTCCAATGAGCCAGAGCAATTTTGAGAAAGAAGAATAAAGTTGGAAGCATCACTTTCTGCTGTCAAATTATACTATAAAACTATTCTAACCAAAACAGTATGGTATTGCCATATAAATAAACACAGATCAATGGAGAACCCTCTGGAATAAACCCATGCATATATAGTAAATTAATTTTGAACAAAGGAATCAAGACTATACAATGGGCTAGAACCCAACACGAAGGGAAAAAAAAACTGAAAACACTCTAACTCATGGAGACGGAAAAACATGCTTTTAAGTAAGAGATGGGTTAACAATGAGATCAAAGATGAAATCAAAAAGTTTCTGGAAACAAATAATAAATACACAACAGCCCAAAACTTATGGGACACAACAAAGGTAGTCCTCAGAAGAAAATTGATAGCAATACAAGACTACCTAAAAGGATAGAAGAAGCTTATACAAACAACTTAACCATAAAGCTGCAATAACTAGATAGAAGCAACAAAAAATAAAGCCCAGAGCAAGTAAAAGGAAGGAAATAATCAAGATCAGAGCAGAATTAAGTAATTAGAGACTGAAATTACAATTTGAAGAATCAATAAGTCCAGGAGCTGATTCTTTGAAAAAAAAAAAAAGAACAAAATGGACAAGACTTTAAGCAGACTTATCAAGAAAAAGAGAGAGAAGACTCACATAAATAGCATCGGAAAACACAGAGGAGAAATCACACCTGATACTTCATAAATACAAAGGATTGTAAGAAATTATTGCCAACAACTATATGACAAGAAATATGACAACCTGGGTGAAATGGACACATTTCTGGAAATGTATAATCTACCAAAACTGAATCCAGAAGAAGCGGAAAGCCTGAATAGACCAATAACAATTAGTGAAATTGTGATGAAAAAATCTCCCAAAGCACAAGAGCCCAGGACCAGATGGCTACAGAGGTGAATTCTACAAAACATTTAGAGAAGAACTATCTCCTATCCTTCTCAGCCTATTCCAAAAAATCTAAAAAGAGGGAAGACTCCCAAACTCTTTCTATGAGGCCAATATTATTCTAACCCCCAATCCAGGCCAAGACACAACTAAGAAAGAAAACTATAGGCCAATATCTCTGATGAACATAGATGTTAAGATTCTCAAAAAAATAGTGGCCTACCAGATCCAGCAATACATGATAAAGATCATACACCATGATCAAGTGGGTTTCATCCCAGGGATGCAAGGATGGTACAACATTTGCAAACCAATAAAATTAATATACCACATCAACAAAATGAAACACAAAAACCATATGATCATACCAATAGATTCTGAAGAAGCATTTGATAAAATACAGCAACCATTTAGGATAAAAAATGCTCAGCAAAATGGGAATAGAGGGAGCATACCTCAACATCATAAAGGTCATATATGAGAAACCTGAAGCCAACATCATACTCAATGGGCAAAAAGTTACAGCTTTCCCCCTAAGATCAGGAACAAGACAAGGCTGTCCACCTTCTCCACTTCTGTTCAACATTGTTCTGGAAGTTCTAGCCATAGCTATCAGAGAAGAAAAAGGAACCAAATGTATCCAAATCAGAAAGGAGGAAGTCAAATTGTCATTATTGGCAGATGATATGATAGTGTACATAGAAAACTCAATAGGCTCCACCAAAAACTTACTCAACCTAATAAGCAAATTTAGAAAAATAGCTAGATATAAAGCAAATATTCAGAAATCAAAAGCATTTTTGTATACCAATAATGAAACATCAGAGATAGAAGCTAAAAAACAAATCCAATATACCATAGCAAGAAAAATAAAGTACTTAGGATTCAACTTAACCAAGGAGGTAAAAGACCTGTACTCAGAAAGTTACAGAACATTGAAGAAAGAAATAAAGGAAGATAGAAACAAATGGAAGCATATACCATGTTCATGGATGGGAAGAATTGACATCATTAAAATGTCCATACGATCCATAGCAATCTATAGATTCAATGCAATCCCATTAAAATACCAATGGCAGACTTCACAGAGATAGAAAAATTACTTCAAAAATTTATATGGAGCCAAAAATACCCACAAATAGCCTCAGCAATCTTGAGAAAGAGGAACAAGGTAGGAGAATCACAATACTGAACATCAAAATCTACTACAAGGCTACTGTCATCAAAACAGTCTGGCATTAGGATAAGCATAGACATATAGGTCAATGGAACAGAATAGAGAGCCCAATGGGAGCAAAAAGGGGATGGATGTAATACAACAACAATAAAATTAAAAAAAAAAAAAGAATAGAGAGCCCAGAAATAAACCCAGGACTCTATAATCCACTAATATTCGAAAAAGGGAGAAGAAACACAAAATGGAGTAAAAACATGCTCTTCAACAAATGATGTGGGAGAACTGGACAGCAACATACAAAAAAATAAAACTATACCACCAACTTATACCATACACCAGAATAAGCTCAAGATGGAAAAAGGATTTAAACATAAGCAGTGCCACCATAAAGGTCCTGGAGAAAAATATAGGCTGTAAAATTTTTGATATCCTACACCAAAATATGTTTACTGATACTTCACCAAGGGCAAAGGAAATCAAAGAACAAATAAACAAATGGAACTATATCAAATTGAAAAGTTTCTGTTCAGCTAAAGAAAATATCAGCAAAATTCAAAGGGAACCAACTGTATGGGAAAACATTTGCCAATGATACCTCAGACAAGGGTTTGATCTCCAAAATATATAAAGAACTAATGTGACTCAACACCAGGGAGACAGACAGCCCAATTAAAAAATGGGCAAAGGACCTGAACAAACTGTCTAAGGAAGACATACAAAGAGCCCAAAGACATATGAAAGAATGCTCAACATCACTAGCCAGAGAGAGACTAATTAATACCACAGTCAGATACCATCTCACACCTGTCAGAATGGTAATCATCAACAAATCAACAAACAACAAATGTTGGTGAGGATGCGGGGTAAAGGGAACCCTGGTGCACTGTTGGTGAGATAGCAGGCTGGTGCAGCCACTATGGAAAACAGTATGGAGTTTCCTTAAACTAAAAATGGAACTGCCTTTTGATCCAGCAATTCCACTACTAGGACTATACCCGAAGAACCAATATACCCCTAATTTCATAACAGCACTATTTACAATATTCAAGTGCTGGAAACAGCCTAAGTGCCCATCAGTGGATGATTGGATCAAAAAACTTTGGGAATAGTACACAGCAGAAAGCAGAAAGCAACAACATGGATGGAACTGGAAAGTATTATGCTTAGTGAAATAATCCAGTCAGTGAAAGACAAATACTATATGATCTCACCCATTACAGGACAATAATGAACAAAACAAATAAGCAAAACAGAACCAGAAACAGATACATGAATACAATGACTAGATCTTCATTGGTCAGAGTGGAAGGGGGAGGACGGTGGAGGTGGCAGAGAAGGGGAGCAGTTTAGTCAAGGATCTAGCATGGAAGAACCTTGGACATGGACAATAAGTGGGATTGACCTGGGTGGAGAGTAGGTGGGTGTGGAAGGGGACAGTGGCGAGGAAAAAGAGGATGGATGTAATATAGCAACAATAAAATTTTAAATTAAAATTAAAGATAAAGAATATGCAATGGGTAAAGTCTCTACATAAATGGTGTTAGAAAAATTGGATGTTTGCATGCAAAAGAATGAAAGTGGATGCTTATGTTATACCATAACCCCCCAAAAATGAACTCAAGATGGATTAAAGACTTACATTTAACACCTAATATTATAAGCAACTCCTAGAAAAAACATTAACAAATTCATTGACATTACTCTTGGCAATAATTTATTTTTTTGCGCTTATATCAAAAGCAAAAATACACACATGGAACTACATGAAATTAAATACTTCTGTACAGCTGGAAATCATCAACATAATGAAAAGGTAATATGTGCAATGTGAGAAATGTGCAAAACAAATATCCAATCAAATGTTGATATCCCAAATATACAAGAAAATCATATAACTCAATAGCAAAAAAAAGAATTACAACAAATAACCTAATGAAAAAATGGGTAAAAGGCAAGAATAGATATTTTTCTAAATACATGCAAGTAAAGACATTCAAATGTCCATCAGATACATGAGAATTTGTTCAACATTGCAAATCATTAGAAACATGTAACTACAATGAGTTACCACCTCAAACCTGTTAGGATGTCTGCTATCAAAAGGACAAGTGATAATAAGCATTCATGAGGATTTGAAGAAAAGAGAATGCTTGTACATTGTTGGTGAAAATGTAAACTAGTATGGACATTAGAGAAAACAGTATGGAGGTTCCTCAAAAAATTAAAGATATAACTACCACATGATCCATAAAGTGCACTTCTGAGCATATATATCCAAGGTGAACAAACCCATTATTCCAAATAGATAACTACCTACATGTTCACTGCAGTGTTATTCACAATAGTCAAGATATGGAGCCCTGGCTTGTGTGGCTCAGTGGATTGGTGCCAGCCTGCAAAACCAAAGGTTGCTGGTTCAATTCCCCAGTCAAGGCTCATAACCAGGTTGTAAGCCAGGTCTCCAGCCAGGTCCTTAGCTGGAGGCAGGTGAAAGGCACCCATACATCGATGCTTCTCTTCCTTTCTTCCTCCTTCCCTGCCCTTCTCTCTGAAAATAATGAATACAATCTTAAAAAATAAAGATATAGAAACAACCTAAGTGCCCACTGATGGGATAAATGGATAAAGAAAACATGATCTATCTATTTATCTATATCTATATATCTATGTTCAATCTATATTGTCTATATATCTTTCTATATCTGTAAATCATTTATATCTATGTGATCATCTAATCTATATATTTCAAAGAAAACCAGAATTTATTTAGTAAAAAGTTTGTACTTATTCTGACATGTTTAAACTTGTGGCCTTCAAAGTACTTTCCATTTGATGCAATGCACCTATCAAGATGTTTTTTCCACTGCTCAAAACAGTTTTGGAACTCTTTGATTTTGATGTCTTTTAGTACTTCTGCTGGTTTTTGTTTCACCTCTTCCGCATCAGCAAAATGTTTCCCTTTGAGGACTTTTCCTCCAGGGAAACAAAGCAATGCCACTTGGGGTGAGATCAGATGAATAGGGAGGGTGGGATTTGGGGGCCATGCCATTTTTTATGAAAACTCAGCTTGGTGGGCATTTGTGCCTAGAAATCACCATCATGAAATGGGCAAACACATTAAGGAGTCTTCAAAAATTTTTCACTAAAGCCAAATTTGGCCTCTCACAACAACGCCTGCTAGTACACTGATATAGATGGTTTCCTAGAATACTTACCTAGCAGGAGAAGTACTACACTGTACTCCCGTACTTGTAGTACTCCTGTACTACAAGGAGTCTACACTAAAGAGGATAATTCAATTTTATGGGTTCCCCCTAATAAATACACACATACATATGGAATATTATTCATCCTTAGGAAGGAAAGAAATCCTGTGATTTGCAACAACATGGATGAATGTGGAGGACATTATGCAATGTGAAATAAATTAGACAGAAAAAAGGACGGCTACTGCATGGTGTCACTTAAAAGTGGAATGTAAAACCAAAACAGGCCCTGGCTGGTGTGGCTCAGTGGATAGTCGCCGCCCTGTACACCCAAAGGTTGCTGGTTTGATTCCTAGCCAGGGCACATAACCAGGTTGCAGGCCAGGTCTCCAGCCAGGTCCTTAGCTGGAGGCAGGTGAAAGGCAACCATACATTGATGTCTCTCTCCCTCTCTTCCTCTCTCCCTGCCCCTTTCTCTAAAAATAATAAAATCTTAAAAAAAAAAAAAAACTCATAGAAAAGATTATAGTGTTGGTGGTCAAATGGGGTTGCCAGGTGGGAATGGGGGAAATAGGGAGATGTTAGTAAGAGGGTACAAACTTTCCATTATAAAGGTGACTATAGTTAAAAATACTGCATTTTATAATTGAAATTTCCTAAGAGAATAGAAATATGTGAGGTGATGGATGTGTTAAATAACTTGATGGTGGGAATCCCTTTACAATATACATATATCAAATCTTCACATTATATACTTGAAATTTTACAATTTTGTCAATCATACCTCAATAAGGCTGAAAAAGATGAAACTGCATAAAGAAACCTGTTTTAATTTTCTTCTCAATGGTTTCAGACTCTTCAGTGAACATTACAAATATTTGAATGTGTTTAGGGTACTGGTTCTATGTTGACTTGCCTGATTAAGAAATTTAATATATCAGTGGATCTTAGTTTCTTTAACTATGAAATAGTTAGTTAGTCAGTCCTTATTAAGCACCCTCTATATGCCAACTACTTTTATAACCAATCAGGGTCCATTGTAGTTCTTAGAAAAGATACTTTTTCTAATAGCCTGTGATTCTGTTACATTTATTTATAACACATATGTACTTTTAAAAAGCAAACAATTCTATGAAGATAATTGTCACAACTCACAAGCTGTACTGATTGTTAAGGGCAGCTGAGGGTAAAGAGGTTGAGAAGTTTAATAACTGATTCTAGCAAAGGAGGCAAGTGCCTGTTTGCTAGATTTAGAAGAAAGTATGAAGCCATTTGCTTGCTAATAGTGTGTGAGTATGACTCTGTGTGACATGCATGTTGAAGCAGGAGGGGCAGATTGTGGGCATTCAGGCACCAATGGTAGGCTGCTGCATGGTGAACTCAGTCAAAAAGGTGATAAGATTTGAGACAATTGAGACAGAAGGGGTCAAAGAAGGTGGTAAGAAACCTAAATCCAGCTAGAAAGGAGAAATGGTCCCCAAACCACAACTATAGTACCCAATTCTAGAAGACTTTGAGTTTGCAAAGATTAAGAGTTAAAGGTACTTACTGAGATCCCTTCTTTCAGGTTGTCAGGGCTCCCTATTCCTTTTGTCCATCCTTAAATTGGTCAATATATGGGAGTAGCACTGACAGTTAGTATAAAGTTAAGAATTGCAAAGGACTCACTTTGCCTGAGGAGCTGAGAAATAAACAAATTTTGTTTTGTGTTTTAGAGCAATATGAAATGCTTTAAACTCAGTCATTTGAAGTCATTTTGTGTTTTAAAAAATGAAGGATAAATGTGGGCAGAGAAAATTACTCTCCTGGTCCCAGGGAAGCCTTATAAGGAAATAGTGTTTTGCAGGCACCCAGCTCATCTGGGGAACTGCTTATAAAACGTAACAAAATACTGGATTTGTTGCAGCATTTCTGAAACCATGAATAGAAGGGGAGGTTCATTTAAATACTTTCAAGAGCATCTTTTTAAAAAATAGGCTTATATTATAACACTGATTACACTTTCACCATTTAATTTCTGTTTTGATGAATTGAAGCTGCAAAACCTACCACTTGGGTCTGGTGGCTCACTCACACAGACAATACAGAGCTCTTTCTTGTAATAAATGACACAATACCTATGGATATGACTTACTTTGCTCAAGCTGCCATAAGAAAATACTATCATATTGCTTATTAAACAATAGAATTTTATTTTCTCACAGTTCTGGAGGCTGAAAGTCCAACATTGTGGTGCCAGCATGGTTTGTTTCTAGTAAGAGCTCTATTTCTGGCAAATGGATGACCACCACCTCACTCTGTGGTAGCCTGGCCTCTTCTTTGTGCAAGCATGAAGACAGTTTGCCAGTTCTCTTCTTATAAGAGTCATTGTCCAATCATTAAGGTGCTACCATTGACCTCCTATGACTTTATTTACTTTCCAAAGGCTCCATTTCCAAATACCAACAATTTGGGGTTAGGGCTTTCAAATATGAATTTGTGGGTGCGGGGGGATGCAATTCAGTCCATAGCAGGATGCTTCTTCCTTTTTGTCAGCTTTACCTACAGGTAAATTGACATGGCTGTGGGGCTTTTTGGCTGCTGTCCTGGCTTTTATTAAAGGATAGAGATTACCACAAATTCCAGAAATACCTAATAACATCTATTTGTGCTTAAGGCTTAGTGTCAGGAACCACCTTCTTCCTTATTCTCTTGCCTTTCAATGAAGTTATGAGCATGAACTTGACACCATATTTTCAAACCTATTACCATAATGACTGCAAAAAATTAAAAAAGCAGCCTCTGACATTCAGAACTGTTTTGATATTCACAATTGGGCTTCAATATTATTTATAAGCTGGCCTGATGCTAGGTTATTTTCTTTTACTTTTCTTTATATATATTTTTTGTATATTTTATTGATTTTGCTGTTACAATTGTTCCAAGTTCCTTTCCCTTTGATCCCCTCCACCCAAGACCCCCATTTCCTCCCATAGTCCCACCCACTTTAGTTCATGTCCATGGGTTGTGCATATAAATTTTTTTATTTCACTTTTTCCTCTATTATTCTTAATTTCCCCTTGTCTATCTTGTACCCACCAACTATGTTTCCTAATCCCTTCACCATTTTTCTGTTTCACCCCCTTCCCCCTCCCAGTTGATAACTGTCCCAATGATCTCCATACCTATGATTCTGGTCCTATTATGGTTGTTTGCTTGGTTTGTTTTGGTTTTCCTTTTTATATTTTAGGTTCTGTTTTAGATAGTTGTGAGAATGTTATCATTTTACTGTTCTTAGTTTTTATCTTTTTCTTAAATAAGTCCCTTTAACATTTCATATCATAAGAGCTTGGTGATGATGAATGACTTTAGCTTTACCTTGTCTGGGAAGCATTTTATCTGGCCTTCCATTATGAATGATAGCTTTGCTGAATAGAGTAATAATGGTTGTAGGTCCTTACTTTTCATCACTTTGAACATTTCTTGCCAGGCCCTTCTCTCCTGCAGTTTTGTTAGAGAAATCAGCTGATAGTCTTATAGGAACCCCTTTGTAGGTAACTTCTTTTCTCTTGCTGCTTTTAAGACTCTACTTTTAACCTTTGTCATTTTAATTATGATGTGTCTTGGTGTAGTTTGATTAGGATCTAGCTTGTTGGGACTTTCTGTGTTTCTGGGATATGTATGTCTATTCCCTTTGCCAAATTTGGGAAGTTTCCCTTTATTATTTTTTTCACACAACTTTTTCATTTCTTGCCCTTCCTCTTCTCCTTCTAGCATCCCTATGATTCAGATGTTGGCATGTTAAAGTTATCCCAGAGGCTCCTAATCCTCTCCTTGGTTTTTCAATCCTTGTTTCCACTTTATGTGCTTGTTGGTTGTTTATTTCTTCCTTATGTTCTGAATTGTTGAATTGAACCCCATTTTCCTTCCCTCCACCAATGTTTTGTGTGTGTGTGTGTGTGTGTGTGTATTTTTCCTTTGTTTCACTTGGCCTAGTCTTCACTTTTTTTCTTATCGTACTCAAGCATATCTGTCAGGTCTGTGAGCATCTTTATTAACAGCATTTTAAAATGTGCATCTGTCAGGCTGGCTACTTCTTTGTTGCTTAGTTTGGCCACTGGGATCTTGATTTGTTCCCTTTTTTGAGTTATATTTCTCTGTCTCTGCATCTTAGGCTCCTGTGTGCCTCTGCATCTCAGGTAGAGCTGTTGCACCTGTTATGTTGTAAGGGGTGGAGTGTTAGGTATCTGTCAGTGTGGGGTGACCCATTTTACCACATTGTGGTACTGTATGTGGGGGAGGGGTCTGAGAGGGAACTATGTTGCTTGCTCAGCACTTGTTCCTTTTCCAGGCACTTTTCCCCATCTCCAGTTTACTGTATGGCTCTAGCTGTTGCCTTGTCCATGTTTCCCAGAGTGGGTGTGTCTGCAGATGTTTTAGAACCATGGAGGCCTTTAAACAAGTGACCAGATTTGTGAGACCAATAGTTTCATCCTCTGCCCCACTCCTGACTAGTTTTCTTTTTTTTTTTTTTAAATATTTTATTTCATTATTTTTAGAAAGAGGGGAAGGGAGAGAGGCAGACAGGGAGAGAATCAATGTATGGTTGCGTTTCACCTGCCTCCAGCCACAGACCTGACTGGAGACCTGGTTTGCAACCTGGTTATGTGCCCTGGCTGGGGAATCGAACCTGCAACCTTTGGGTTCGCAGGCCGGCGC
>PVIW01012872.1:5369-30101 GCA_004026585.1 Noctilio leporinus
AAAAAAAAAAAAAAAAAAAAAAAAAAAAAAAAAAGTCTAAAAGAATAGATCTCTACCAAACCAGCATTGCAAGAAATGCTAAAGGGTTTTCTTTTAAAATAAATAAATAAATAAAATGGAGAAACAGAGAAAGCCAAAGAGGAATACAGATACAAAGGGAAAAAAAGGGAATGAATAAGTATCAATCAATAATAACCATAAATGTAAATGGATTAAATGCAACAATCAAAAGACAGAGGGTATAGCAGTGCTGATAGTGTTCTCGAGTGCCAGAGCAACTAGTGGACAAGATAGGGAGCTCGAAGATGTCTTCAAGTCCCTAAGAATTGGAGCAGTCAGCATCTGGACACAGGGGAGCATAGTTGAGAGGCAGCAGAGACCTACAGGAGAGTCAGCAAGGTGGTTCCCGACCAACCGGCCAGCGGGCCAAGGTAGGCTCTGGGCAGTGGCAGCTCTTCCCAGAGGGGCGCTTGATTGTGGCCAGCTTCAGGCTTCCTGGTGACTAGACGTCTGAGCAGTGAAGTGTGGGAAGCTAGGGCAAAAGCTGTAGGGAATAAGGAATTGAACTCCTGCAGGGGAGGGACTGTGTGAGAGACTGGCTCCAGGCAACAGGGAGAGGAAGCTCCGCAGAGGGCTAGAGGCAGAGGAAAAGAGTCCTGCGGGGAGCAGGAGCAGGGAAGCAGGGAAGTGCATCGACCAGGGCTGTGAGAGAGCAGAAAACAGTGCTGTTGGGCCACTTGGGAAACAGCAGCTTGAAGCCCCTGCAATGGGGGAGGCCCAGCCCTGGGCAGCCACACAGGCCCCCAGGCTCCATGGAAACTCCAAACTGCAAGCTGAGAACTAACAGCCGCTGCAACTGACTCACCCATTGCCCAAGACAAAGGCCACAGATCACAGAGGCCACGTAAAGGAATCTTTGGAGAGCTGGTCAGCTTAGAGGTTAGACACTCACTCGGGGGAGCTGGGCAGTGTTGGCGGTCCCCGGGCACTGTTGACCGACAGGGGCTACCTCCTCTGGAAACTGCGTGGGTGGGGCCAGTCATTGCAGGGACCTGCGAGGTTGCTGGCTGCCCTGCAGGGGTGCTGGGTGCTCATTGAGGGCAGGAACCTCTGCCAGGAGTGGGAGGGGACTCCCTGCGGCCACCAGAATGCCAGCAGCCCTAAAACCCAGCTAGCCTACTGAAGGCCCAGCCTACCTGGGGGCTGACACTCAGAATCAGCCCTGACTGTGACAATCAGAGGCCCTGCCACTCCAAGACCAGCTAGACTATAGACTGCAAAGACCTGACCAAGAAAAAGAGGCAGCCACAGGAAATGGATTGCTGCTTATCTCAAGCACTGGAGTTATACCGAGAGCTACATGAACTATTAATCCCCAACATATCCTTTTCAAAAGTTACTTCTCACAAATTCTTAATGCCCTCTATCTCAATCCACCTAAACACCCAAGATGCTCCCCCTACCCTCGAATTAAAGTCTACTCACTCTGTGGCTATAACGCATTCCCAGTCCTCAATCTAAGTATTCCTCCCTTCCCCAGCCACCTAAACCCTTTCTTTATTCTTTTCTTACTTCCTTTTTCTTTTTTTTCCCAACTTCTTTCTTTCTTTCTCTTTGTTTTTTTTGTTTGTTTTTGTTTTTTGTTTGTTTTCTTTTCTTCCTGTTAAAGCCCACAGGTTCTGGCTCCACCTGGACCAATCAGAGATCATAAAGGGTGAACAGACACCTAAACCCTTTCTTCACTAATATTGATTTCTCTTTGTCTTGTGACTTCCCCCTTTTTTTTTATTTCCTTCTTTCTTTTCTCCCTGATAAAGCCCACTGGTCCTGGCTCAACCTGGACCAAACTGAGATCATAAAGGGTGAACAGACACCTAAACCCTTTATTAATGTTGATTTATCTTTGTATTGTGACTTTCTCCCACTTTTTTTTCCTGCTAAAAGCCCTCAGGTCCAGGCTCCATCTGGACCAATCAGGGATTATTAAGAGTGAACAGCCATCTAAACCCTTTCTTCTTATTATTATTATTATCATCATTTATATTGCTTTTTTCCTTTTTTTTTTTTTGTTCTGTGTTGTTTTGTTTTTTGTTTTTTCTGCTAAAAGCCCACAGGTCAAGAATACAACCAGACAGCCCAAATAAAGGATACACCAAGAATACCAAGTGGAGAAAATCTGGGAGACTGCAACTTTGAACTCCACAAATGTTCTATCACAGAAGGGTGCTCAACCAAGGCAAGGAAGCAAAGCAAGTTAACCCAAGGAAAGACCAAAAAAAAAAAAAAAGCAAGCAAGAACAGACAACCAAAATGGGGAAAAAAAGAATCAATCCATCACCAAAAGGAAAGGAAGAATCCCGAGAAAGACCACAAAATAAAACAGAGGCACCTGCAATATCAGATAAGAAATTCAAAAGAATGATAATAGAGAAGCTCAGTGAGTTCAGCAACATCAAAGAAAACTATAAACAACTACAGGAGAACTACAAAGAACTCCAGTGAAGTTACAAGGAACTTACTGAGAACTTCAACAGCATGAAAAAGGACATGGAAACTATTAAGTGCCAGAAGGAAATGAAGAATACAGTTTCTGAATGGAAAAATACAGTAGAAGGATCCACAATAGGCTAGAGGAAATAGAGGACCAGATCAGCGAGTTGGAGGATAAGGCAGACAAATACTCTAAGACAGTAGAAGAGAATAAAAAAAGGCTGAACAATATTGAAGAGGGTTTAAGAGACCTGCAGGACAACATGAAACATAACAACATCCGTATTATAGGGATACAAGAAGGAGAAGAGAAACAAGGAATGGAAAACCTGTTAAAAAAAGTCATGATAGAAAATTTCCCTAACATGATGAGTGAACACATTAATCAAGTTCAGGAAGCACAGAGGGTCCCAATGAGGATCAACCCAAACAGACCAACACCAAGGTACATTATTATTATTAAAATGGCTAATTTCAGAGACAAAGAGAGAATGCTAAAAGCATCGAGAGAGAAATGACAAATAACATTTAACGGGCTCCAATAAGGCGACCAGATAATTATTCAACATAAACAATTCAAGCCAGAAGGGAATGACAAAAAGTATTTCAAGTCATGCTAAACAAAGGCCTGCAACCAAGAATACTCTACCCAGCAAGACTCTCATTCAAGATAGAAGGAGAAACAAGGAGCTTCCCAGACAAAAAAAGACTGAAAGAATACATCTCTACCAAACCAGCATTGCAAGAAATGCTAAAGGGTCTGCTTTAAAAATAAATAAATAAATAAAATGAAGAAAGAGATAAAGTCAAAGAGGAATACAGATACAAAGGGAGAAAATGGCATTGAATAAGTATCAATCGATAATAACCTTAAATGTAAATGCACCAATCAAAAGACATAGTGTAGCCGAATGGATAAGACAACATAACCCACATATATGCTGTCTTCAAGAGACCCACCTCAGAACAAAAGATCCACACAGATTGAGAGTGAAGGGATGGAAAACTATATATGAAGCAAATGGACACAAAAAAAGAGCTGGAGTAGCAATACTGATTTCAGACAAAATATATTTTACAATGAAGGACATAAAAAGGGACAAAGATGGACATTTCATAATACTTAAGGGAACAATCCCTCAAGAAGAAATAACTCTGATCAAAATATTCACACCCAAAATAGGGGCTCTGAAATATATAAGGAAAATCTTGGAAGACTTTAAGAAAGACATAGACAGCAACACACTAATAGTAGGGGATTTTAATACCCCACTATCAACAATGGACAGATCTTCCAAACAAAAAATCCCCAGAGATGTTGTGGCATTGAACAACACTCTAGAGGAAATGGACCTAACTGATGTATACAGAGTCTTTTACCTCAAAGGAGCAAAATACACATTCTTTTCAAATGCACATGGATCATTCTCCAAGATAGACCACATGGTATGTCACAAGAAAAACCTCCACAAATACAGGAAAACTGAAATCATACGAAGTATCTTCTCCAATCACAATGGCTTGAAACTAGAAACCAATATCAAGGGAAAAAACAAAAATTCTCTAAGTCATGGAGACTGAATAACATGCTTTTAAGCAATGAAGGGGTTAACAATGAGATCAAAGATGAAATAAAAAAGATCCTGGAAACAAATGACAGTGAACACACAACAGACCAAAACCTATGGGATACAGCAAATGCAGTTCCCAGGGGGAAATTTATAGCAATAAAGGCCTTCCAAAAAAGGTTACAAGAAGTTTTTAAAAACAATCTAACTACAAAGCTACAAGAACTAGGGGAGCAACAACAAACAAAGCCCAGAGCAAGTAGAAGGAAGGAAATCATCAAGATCAGAGCAGAACTAAGTAACTCAGAGATTCAAACTATAATTCCAAGAATCAACAGGTCCAGAGCTGATTCTTTGAGAAAATAAACAAAATTGCCAAGCCCTTATCCAGACTCATCAAGAAAAAGAGAGAGAGGACCCAAATAAACAGGTTCAGAACTGACAGAGGAGAAATCACAACTGATAACTCAGGAGTACAAAAGATTGTAAGAAATTACTACAAACAACTATATGACAAAAAGAATGACAACCTGGATAAAATGGACACATTTCTGGAAAGGTATAATCTACCAAACCTGAACCCAGAAGAAGCAGAAAGCCTGAATAGGCCAATAACAACTAGTGAAATTAAAGAAGTAATCCAAAATCTCCCAAAGCACAAAAGCCCTGGACCAGATGGCTACCCACGTGAATTTCATCAAACATTTCAAGAAGAACTAACTCCTATCCTCTTCAAACTGTATAAAAAAAATTCAGGAAGAGGGAAGACCCCCAAACTCTTTCTATGAGGTCAATATAATTCTAAATCAAAAACCAGAGCAAGACACAACCAAGAAAGAAAGCTACAGGCCAATATCTCCGATGAACATAGATGCTAAAATTCTCAACAAAATATTGGCCAATCGGATTCAGCAGTATATTACAAAGATCATACACCATGATCAAGTAGGTTTCATCCCAGGGATACAAGGATGGTACAACATTTGTAATTTAATAAATGTAACACACCACATCAACAAAATGAAAGACAGAAACCATATGATCATATCAATAGATGTTCAAACAGCATTTGATAAAGTGCAGAACCACTTATGATAAAAACCCTCAGCAAAATGGGAATAGAGGGAGCATACCTCAACATCATAAAGGCCATCTATGAGAAACCTGAAGCCGACATCATACTTAATGGACAAAAACTGAAAGCTTTCCTCCTAAGATCAGGAACGAGACAAAGCTGTCCACATTCTCCACTTCTATTCAACATTGTCTCGGAATTTCTAGCTATAGCCATCAGAGAAGAAAAAGGAATCAAAGGTATCCAAATTGGAAAGGAGGAAGTCAAACTATCATTATTTGCAGATCATATGATAGTGTACATACAAACCCCGATGAGCTCCACCAAAAACTTACTCAACCTAATAAGCAAATTTAGCAAAATAGCTTGGTATAAAGTCAATATCCAGAAATCAAAAGCATTTTTGTATACTAATAATGAAACGACAGAAATAGAAGCGAAAAAACAAATCACATTTACCATAGCAACAAGAAAAATAGAGTACCTAGGAATAAACTTAACTGAAGAGGCAAAATACCTGTACTCAGAAAACTACAGAACAATTAAGAAAGAAATCAAGGAAGAAAGAAATAAATGGACGCATATACCATGCTCATGGATGGGAAGAATTAACATCATTAAAATGTGCATACTACCCAAAGCAATCTACATATTCAATGCAATCCCAATTAAAATACCAATGACAGACTTCACAGAAATAGAAAAAATACTTCAAAAATTTATATGGAGCTAAAAACACCTACGAATAGTCACCACAATCTTGAGAAAGAAGAACAAGGTAGGAGGAATCACAGTACCGGACTTCAAACAATACTACAAGGGTACTGTCATCAAAACAGCATGGTACTGGCATAAGAATAGACATACAGATCAATGGAACAGAACAGAGAGCTCAGAAATTAACCCAGGACTCTATGGTCAACTTATATTTGACAAAGGGGGAAGGAACATCCAATGGAGTAAAAACAGTCTCTTCAACAAATGGTGTTGGGAGAACTGGGCAGCAACATGCAAAAAGATAAAACTAGACCATCAACTTACACCATAAATCAAAATAAACTCAAGATGGATAAAGGATTTAAACATAAGCAGTGCCACCATAAAGGTCCTGGAGAAAAATATAAGCAGTAAACTTTTGGATATCCTATGCAGAAATATGTTTACTGATACTTCACCAAGGGCAAAGGAAATCATAGAGCACATCAACAAATGGGACTATATTAAATTGAAAATTTTCTGTTCAGCTAAAGAAAATATCAGCTAAATTCAAAGGGAACCAACTGTATAGGAAAACGTAATTGCCAATGAGACCTCAGACAAGGGTCTGATCTCCAAAATATATAAAAACTAATGCGACTCAACACCAGAGAGACAGACAGCCAAATTAAAAAATGGGCAAAGGACCTGAACAGACAACTCACTGAGGAAGATATACAAAGGGCCCAGAGGCATATGAAAGAATGCTCAACATCACTAGTCATCAGAGAGATGCAAATTAAAACCACAATAAGATACCACCTCACATCTGTCAGAATGGCAATCGTCAACAAATCAACAAACAACAAGTGTTGGCGAGGATGTGGGGCAAAGGGAATCCTCATGCACTGTTGATGGGAATGGAGTCTGGAAGCCACTGTGGAGAACAGTATGGGGTTTCCTTAAAAATCTAAAAGTGGAACTGCCTTTTTTTTTTTAAGATTTTATTTCATCAGTTTTAGAAAGAGGGGAAGGGAGAGAGGCAGAGAGGGAGGGAGACATCAATGTATGGTTGCCTTTCACCTGCCTCCAGACATAGACTTGACTGGAGACCTGGTTTGCAACCTGGTTATGTGCCCTGGCTGGGGAATCGAACCTGCGACCTTTCGGTTCGCAGGCTGGTGCCTTATCCATTGTGGAACTGCCTTTTGATCCAGCAATTTTACTACTTGAACTATACCCAAAGAATCCTTAAACACCAATTCAGAAGAACCTATGTATACCTATGTTCATAGCAGCACTATTTACAATAGCCAAGTGCTGGAAACAGCCTAAGTGCCCATCAGTGGATGATTGGATCAAAAAACTTTGGTACATTTATACAATGGAATTCTATATAGCAGAAAGAAATAAGGAATGTGTTTCCTTTGCAGCAACATGGATGGAACTGGAGATTATTTTGCTTAGTGAAATAAGCCAGTCAGTGAAGGACAAATATCATATGATCTCACCTATTACAGGACAATAATGAACAAATCTAACAACAAGCAAAACAGAAGCAAATATATGAATACAATGAATAGGCCTTCAGTGGTCAGGGGGAAAGGGGTTGGGGGAGGGGGCAGGCAGAGGCAAGGAAGGAGAGTGGCTCACACAAGAACATAGTATAAAGGAACCATGGACATGGACAACAGGTGGGATTGCCTTTAAGGGGAAGGGGTGGGTGGGGAAAGGGTCGCAGGGGAACAAAAAGGGATCGATGTAATATAACAACAATAAAATAAAATTTAAAAAGAACATATAAAATTCAACACCAAACAAACCAACAATGTAATTTAAAAAATGAGCAGGGGCCTGGCTAGTGGCTCAGTGGAAGGGAACCAGCCTGAAAACCTAAAGGTCACTGGTTCAATTCCCAACCATGGCACACAGAACCAGGTCTCCAGGCAGGTCTCCAGCCAGGTCTGTAGCTGGAGGAAGGTGAAAGGCAACCATACATTGATGTCTCCCTCCCTCTCTGCCTCTCTCCTTCCCTTTCCCTCTCTCTAAAAAATAATAAATAACATATTTTTAAAAAATTAAGTGGGCAAAAAACCTGAATAGACAGTTCTTCAAAGGGAACATACAGGTGGCCAATAAGCATGAGAAGATGCTCAATGTCACTAACCATGGGAGAGTCAAATTAAAACCACAATGAGATATCACCTCATACCTGTCAAATTGGTCGTCTTTAATAAAACAACAAACAACAAGTGCTGGGAGAATGTGGAGAAAAGGAAACCCTGTTGGGAATGAAAGCTGATATGGAGAACAGTATTGAATTTCCTCAAAAAATTAAAAATGGAAATGCCTTTTGAACCAGAAAGTCCAATTTCTTGTATTTTGAACCTTTACATAAGAAATAGGTCACTCCAGCAACTCAGCTAGCTCACAGGTTTCAAGTGATGAGTTGTGAGTAAGCATGGTCACTGATCTTGATGTGGGTTTCCAAAGATTAGGGTTTATTCTAAATATCATCACCTCCTCTAATGGTACAGAAATAGGCTATAAGTCAATAAATAGCCTAGTCTCATCATCACTTTTGTTAGGTTTTCTTCACTGGGTGCTGCACATTTTGAAATATTTTGTCATATCAAACTGAAGTTAATTATTGAAATAACTTTCTTTACCAACTCCACTTAATGAACTAAAGTTGACCTTCAAACAATAAGGCTTTGGACTATGTAGGCTCATTAATACACATATTTTTCCAATAAATATATGGTCAATACTTCATATCCTTAGGTTTCTCATACACAGAATTCACCCAAGTACAGATTTTAAAATATTTACAATCTTTATTTGGGTGAATCCAGAGATGGGGAGGACTGATGTTATACCATTTTATGTAAATGACTTGAACATCCACAGATTTTGGTTGTGAAGATGAAGCTAAATTACCAATCCAAAGCCAGAACTGATAGACTCAATAGAACCCCAGCCCTATGGCTTTGGATGCCTGCATAGTCTTAAGAGGAATATATACAAATTTTCCATCAGGTTGGGAACATTTTTGTTTGTTTTGCTTTGAAATATAGAAAAAACCCCATTCTTATCTTACAGACATCTAGGTGTCTAGAGAACTGAGCTCTTCAGGTTCTATAACTTGAGGTTAAAAAGTCAAGTAGTATTTATATTCCCCATGATATGAAGATGATCACTTTCAATTTGCTCTAAAGTGCCCACTTCTGGTATTAGGATGTGTACAAGGCATGCCATTATTTTAGCATCTCAGGATTTATTAGACAGGCTAATCTATGTATATCCTTTAAGGGGAGAGATGACATGTAAGCTCATTTGGAACATAAGTTTTAAGACATGCTCACTTGGTTTATCCCTCTGGCCCTGCCACTTACTGGCTCTGTGATGTCAGGTAAGTCTCTCATTCTTTAAGGTTTTTTTCTCTCCTACAGAGTGTAGGTAATAAGACTTAATTCATATGCTGGGTGTGAGGAGAAAATGATACAGAGCCTATACAACAACTGAAACAGCTTTGGTACAGAGTATTTGCATAAAAGGGACAGAGAGGGGTATCAGGACCCATCCAGGTTTCCTTCCTTCTCATTAGCATACTGAGATCACTTCTTTCTCAGCCTTTGTCTTCACAGGCTGACAAGTCCAAACTCCTCAATAGGCCTAGTTAAGAAACAAATGATGGAATGATGTCTTGGTTAATCTGAGTCCCATCCATCTGGGGAAAAAGCCGATATGCTAGAACAGATGAAGAAAAGCTAACTACAACTGTATATTATCCTTGTATATGATAAAATTCACATAGCTATTGGTGTGTCAGTTAAAGATAATGCCATTTTGTGATCTTGTAACCCTTTTTAGGGGTACTAGAGCTCTTTCATTGGTAATTCCTACACAAGCCTTCTCAGGGTCTTTGCAAGCTGCTTTCATGTTAAGTCCTGATATGGCTTCATACTAGATGTATATGATGCTCAAATTACACCGAAGAGGCAGGAGTCTGGAGTAAAAAACCCACAGCCCTTAAGGCCTCAGGGAGTGTCACATTTCCCAATAGGTTTTTCCTCGAAGCTTCCTCCAAGGAGCGTATGAGTAAAATATTCACAGAGGGCCCACATGGCTCCCTTACCATTGGAGCTCCCACATCACATCAAAGCTACACTTATGCATTAGTCTACTAGGGCTGTGTAATGAACTAGCACAGACTGGAGGGCTTAAGTAACAGAGACATATAGTATGGAGACTGGAAGTCTGAAATCAGGGTGTTGGTAGGGTTCTTTCTGAGGCCTCTCTCCTTGACTTGTAGATGGCCACCTTCTCCCTGTGTCCTAACATGCTCTTCCCCCATGGTATTTGTGTCCTAACCTCTTCTAATAAGAAAATAAATTATATTGGATGAGGGTCCACCTTAATGACCTCATTTTAATTTAATTACCATGGTAAAGAACCTATCTCCAAATAAAGTCACCTTCTGAGATACCGACAGTTAAAATTTCAACATACAAGTATGAACTTGTGGAGATACAAATTAGCCCATAACGGTTTGTCAACACACAGTGAGATGGGGGCTCCATCTCCCAGTCTAAGTGAGAACCCTCTCAGGGTATTGCTTACCCTTGGAAATACTAGTTTCTTTTCATCCTTTTACCCTTCCTCCTCCTGTCAAATTACACTTGTTTCTTGCTCTCTTATCCCTAAAGCCTCCTGATATAGGACCCCTTATTCTTCCCAGATGCAAAAGACACACAACCAAATGGCTCTGAGGTCACCTAGTCATGACCTTCTAACCTTGTTCCCCTGAAAAACAGGCCCACTCTTCCTTGCTTTAGGGTCTTACAGCCTTCAGCCCAGCTGAAGTACCCTATACTTGTTTTAAAAATACATATAGGACACAGAGACTACCAAAGGACATTTTGAGCTTTCCCAGCACAGTCCAGATTTTTAAAAATCAAATCTTGTCATACCATGTTTCCGATGATGTTTCTCAGTTTGAGATTTGGGGAATATGATCATTAGAGGTAGGAGCCATAGCTCTTTAGAGACATATGCATAATTATGTATAATAATGTACCTCCTGAAGATGCATAATTAATGATAATTAAGATATTTATTTATATTATGTACATGTGCTTTCAGCCCCAGGACTCCAATTCAAAATACCAATTGTCCCTTAACATAAAATGAGATGCATGACAAACCTTCATTAGAACTTTACAGCTAATGTTTCCCTTCAGTTATATACAGTACAAAGAGAGAGACTGGGAACAAAGTGGTGAGTATATCACACATACTGAAGTTTCCAGGCAGTTCCAGTTTCAGTTATGTGATGTCCCAGCTTATGATTTGGAAAATGCAGGCCAAGTAATTGCAACAGTCATTCAACAATTACAGTTAGTTAATTTGCTATTTAAATTGTCAACCTACATTTTAAAGAACCTACTGGGTATACCACAAAATGAAAACTTCCACATTTTTAACTATCAACTGTTTTCCCTTTCCCCTCTTCCTTCCATCCATCTCCCAAAAGGAAAATCTCAGGTCACCTTTGGTTACTTGGGTGTTAACAATGTGTATGTGAAGGTATGCTATTATCATTCCTTTTTTCTGCATAATTCAATGTGTGTATGATCCTTTTGTCAAGGGTGGTCTAATAAAATTATTATATATTTGGATGACTGGAGAGGAATGCCTAATAGTTACCATAGAATGACAAAAAATATTCTAGAATATATAATTTACAATGTAATTAAATCAATCTGGGGAGTTCTGATTCCATGCATTTGATGTGTAAGGTGCATGGAGATGATAGTGGAATGGGAGGAAGGAGGCATTTCTCTTCTTTTTCTTCCAAAATTATATTAGAAAATTTTCAAATCTATAGCAAACTTGAGAACATTTTACAGTGAACAAAATTAAAGTGTTTTTGAACTCTGAAAACCAGTCTCATTTGGTTTCCCCTAGTTCACTCTGACTAGGTGAAATTTGCAGAGGTGTTTTGTTTGCTGTCTTTCTGAACAGTATTTATCTAAATTGGACATTCCTTTGTAGTCTGAACTAATTTTATTTACTTTCTCAGCAAATTAATGAAAATAAAATGTATTTCTAAGAAGTTCCAAAGGTCTTTGCTGCTTTAAGACCACTGATCTCTCCCTTGCCCTGACACATTGAAACAGAACCCATAGGCTATTCAGTTATGAGGGGCTTGATTGCCCACTGCCAAAAGTATAACTCCCAATACCAGAATTTGGTGAAAAGGAAAGAAATTGTTTACTTAAAGGTTTTACAGTTTTAGATTAATGGCAGAATTCTGCTGTTAAGTCCCACTCCCTTTAAAACAGGGAACCCACAAGCATATAGTCCTGCTTTCCCCTGCCAAACCAGGCCAGTTTCAGAACAGAAAAGTCAGAGGTACCATTTCCCAGACACAGTTCAGCTCTCTCAGTAGCTCCCATTTGTCAATGCTTGATGGAGGAGGTTCCGCAGTGTCATGGGGTCCCTCTAAATTCTTTCAAACCATATGACTCTCTCTCCTGCTTAATGGCTGCCACCTTATTTTTAAGCCCCTGACTGCAGCCTTAGATGTTGTAGGTATGGTCACAAGTCATAGCCCCTTGTAGAATTTTGCACAGGCCCTGTAAGCTTTCCTATCACCAATCTATGGTCAAAGTCCTTCTTATCTCCTTGATGCATGGAGCAGCCATTACTATTTACATAACTAAGACACTAGTTACCTACCATAGATATGCAAATTACCTTATAAACTGCACTGTCTCCTTCTCCTATCCCCCAATCCACAGGCTGTGGAGAATTTAGGGATGGCTTTCTTCCAATTTGTAACACCAAGACTCTGCCCACACTGTCTGTCCCCATCCAGGCCCATTCATTGTATATGCTTCCTCTGATTCCAACTCTAAGCCAATAATTTGGGAATATAACAATCTAGAGTACAGGTAATATTTAGTTGCTACCTACCAAAGACAGTTTGGCAAAGCTAGAAGAACGTTTTTCAAGCAAATGTTACAGAGAATATCAAGCAATCCAAGGTAAGCTTGTTAGAGAAATATGATCTCCCTTTAATTTGACTCCTGATATCTGTAGTTTGAATAATTCATAACACATGGTTATTTCAGTTCTTCCTACTATGAATACAAGGAAGATTATTAAAGTTACAAAATACAGGTGGTAAAATGTAATTGGGTGAGACAAGAGTCCATATCAATCAGTGTCTACCCAAATGAGTCAGAACTCTACAGGATATAGATGTTAGTTTCCCAAATATTTATTTTATTGGGATTATTCATTTTGAAAAAATCTTAGCTATGCTCTTGAATTGGAAAAATGTGTATATTAATTATAACATTCATAATACAGAAGATAATCATAACTTGATAATTCTAGGCTGTTGATTTCAAGGAACTTTATAATCATCTATTATTTCTTTTATTTCTGTGATGCAGCTATATCAGTATATCCATTTATACTTATTAGTTAGCTCTCTAAAGACTATTTTGGTTTTAAATTTTATCTTGGCTATAAAGTAGTGTGTATATGATAATATTTTGTATATATAAAATACCTTTCTTATAATTGCTCAGCATACTTAAGAATTATCTTCATAACAACCTTTGAGGTAGACAGAAAGAGAGGCACTATTGTTCTGAACTTCTAGATGGGAAAACAGAAAAGCAGAACTTGAGTTATACTGGCATATAGCAACTTAGTGAAAGTCCAAGACCTGTCTTTTTATTCCAGAGAGTGTGAATATTGCAAAAAGCAATTTCCTTAGTTGTTTTATCCACTCATCTATTGATGAACACTTGGGCTGCTTCTATGTTTCTGTGACTGTAAATAGTGCTGCAATGAAAATAGGGGTGCTTATGTTCTTTCAAATGAGTGTGTTGGGTTCCTTTGGATGTATTCTCAGAAGTGAGATCACTGAGTCAATAAGCAGATCTATTTTTCATTTTTTGAGATATCTCCATACTGTTTTCCACAGTGGCTGCATTCCCACCAACAGTGCAGAAGGGTTCTACTTTCTCCATATCCTCATAGAACTTGTTGTTTGTTGATTTATTAATGATAATTCTAACAGGTATAAGATGATATCTCATTGTGGTTTTAATTTGCATTTCTGTAATGATTAGTGAGGTTGAGCATCTTTTCATATGTCTATTGGCCATATGTAATATTTGGAGAAGAATCTATTCAGGCCCTTTGCCCATTTTATAATTGGTTTTTTTTTTTTTTTTTTGGTGTTGAGTTTTTTAAGTTCTTTATACATTTTAGATATTAACCCCTTATTATGTGTATTGGTGAATAGATTGATCCTCCCATTCTGTGGGTTGTCTTTTTATTTTTCTTAAATTTTTCTTTTTTGCGGTGAAAAAAATTTACTTTGATGGGACATTTATACCATGGAATACTTCTCAGTTGTAAAAAAGAAGAAACTTTTACCCTTTGTGATAGTGTAGGTGGATCTCAAGAACATTATGCTAAGTGAAATAAACCAGGCAGAGAAAGCCAAATACCATAGGATTTCACTCATATGTGGAAACATATGTGGAATAAACAAGTAGCAAGAAAAATAGAGATAAGACTCATAGATGGAGAACAGGAATGACAGCAAAAGGGAAGGAAGGGTATGGGATAGAGTGATTGAGCAAAAACAAAAAATATGACTTAAGGACACCAACAACATTGTAGTGATTATGTGTGGGAGGAAGGTATGCCCTTATATGTAGTAGAAAAATGCAACAACAACAAAAAAAGCAATTTTCTGCCAGGATCACAGTTTAAGAAACACATTCTCTGTAAGCAAAAGTCCAAACCTGAGGATCATACATTATTTTCCTGATTGTAGCTAGATCTTAACTGGGAAAAATCCAATTTTATCAGTCTAAAAAATGATAAATAAAAAGAAATAAAAATTTCTGTAACTACTGTGGGAAATATCCAGATGAATTATACATGGCCACAGCTTGCAGGGTATATTTCAACTATTCCCCGAAAGACAAAATCCTTGTTGATAGAATATACTTTATGTCAAAAAGGAAAGGTGAGGTGACATGACCCAAGTCCCCCACAGGCTTCCTCCAGAGCCCTTTCACTTCAAGAAAAGAAAATCAGCTAAACATGGCTCTTCTTCAGGCCATAGTTTTAATAACCAGGATTGCAAAATTCCCTTCAAAGCCTCAGATGAGTCACAATCTCACTGCCTGAGTTTCTATTCCATCTAAAAAGAAGTAACATTAGCTATAAGGTAACAGCTCCCATAAGATGAAGTTGATTTCTCAACAGAAACTTTGTAGACCAGAGGGATCGGCAAGAAATATTCAAAGTGATGAAAAGCAAAGACCTATGACCCAGATTACTCTACCCATCAAAACTATCATTTAGAATCAAAGGGCAGATAAAGTGTTTCCCAGACGAAAAGCTAGAGTTCATCACCACCAAACCAGTATTACATGAAATATTAAAGGGTCTTCCTTGAGAAGAAAAAAAATGAAAATATGAACAATGAAATGATGAATAAACTGAGACTGGGAGGGTTTAAAGAATTTCCCTGAAGACATCGGGAGGGTTTAAAGAATTTCCCTGAAGACATCAGGATTTGATTCCAGGTCAATCTGATGTCAAAGCAGTGCTCCTTCAACTTCTCTGCTTTGACATAAGTGTGACTGCATATGGGACCTATACACATGGAACTTTTAAGAAGCTGTGAATTCCTAGGCTGACACCCCTTCCCTTTGTGGGAACCATTCTGAACTATCATAATGATTGTGTGGATTTTGACACAGAATGTTTTTAAAAGTATGGACAAATGTGGGAGTTCTATATTGGTTGACAGCCTGCGTTGGCTATCACAGATCTAGACATGATCAAAACAATACTAGTGAAATAATGTTATTTTGTCTTCACAAATTGGTGGTCTTTTGGTCCAGTGGGATTTATGAACAGCACCATCTCTGTAGCTGAGGATGAAACTTGAAAGAGAGTATGAACGTTACAGTCACCAACCTTCACAAGTGGAAAGCTCAAGAAAAAGTTCCCCATCATTGGTCAGTATGGAGATGATTTGGTGAGGAGCCTGAGGAAGGAAGCAGAAAAAGGAAAACCCATTGCCTTGAAAAAATATCTTTGGGGCCTACAGCATGGATGTGATTACTAGCACATTATTTAGAGTGAATATCAATTTCCCTAACAACCCAAAAGGTCCCTTTGTGGAAAACAAAACCAACAGCTCTTAAGATTTAGATTCTTCAATCCATTAATTCTCATCATGTTGCACTTTCCATTCCTTAACCCAATTTTAGAAGCATTAAATATTCATCTGTTTCCAAAAATTGTTGCTGATTTTTTTCAAAAAATCCGTAGAAAGGATGAAAAAAAGTTACCTCCAAGATAAACAAAAGCACCAAGTGGATTTTCTTCAGCTGATGATTAACTCCCAAAATTTCAAAGAAACAGACTCCCATAAAGCTCTGGCTGATCTGGACATTATGGCCCAGTCTATTATCATTATTTTTGCTGGCTATGAGACCACTAGCACTTCTCTCTCCTTCATTGTGTATTTACTCACTGCTCACCCTGATGTGCAGCAGAAACTGCAGGAGATTGATACCAAGTTTCCCTATGATGCCCTGGTCCAGATGGAGTATCTTGACATGGTGTTGAATGAATCTCCCAGATTCTTTCCAATTGCTGGTAGAATTGAGAGGGTTTGAAAGAAGGATGTGGAAATCAATGGGATATTCATTCCCAAAGGGAAAGTGATGGTGGTGCCAAATATTATTCTTCACTGACACCTAGCATACTGGTCAGAGCCTAAGGAGTTCTGTCCAGAAAGGTTTAGTAATACAAACAAGGACAGCATAAATCCTTACATATACATGCCCTTCAAAAGTGGACCCTGAAACTGTGTTGGCATGAGGTTTGGTGTGATGAACATGAAAGTTGCTACTGTCAGAGATCTGCAAAACTTCTCCTTTTCTACCTTGCAAAGAAACACACATCCCTATGAAATTAGTTTCAAGGAATTATTCAACTACAGAAGCCCATTGTTTTATTTATTTACTTATTTTTTCAGTTGATTATTGATCTTCTTAAATTTAATTGTATTGTTGTTGTATTACATCCATCCCCTTTTAACTATCCTCTGTCCACTTCCCCACCCACACACTCCCCTCCAAAGTCAATCCCAATTGTTGTCCATGTCCATGGTTCTTCCATACTAGTTTCTTGACTAAACTGCACCCCTTCTTTGCCTCTTCCTCCCCTCCTTCCCTGCCCCCTCCCACCTCCCACCTGCCCACTGAAGGTCTATACACTGTATTCATGTATTTGGTTCTGTTTTGCTTGTTTGCTTTGTTCATTATTGTCTTGTAATGGGTGAGATCATATGGTATTTGTCTTTCACTGACAGGCTTATTTCACTAAGCATAATACTTTCTAGTTTCATCCATGTTGTTGCAAAGGGTAGGAGTTCCTTCTTTTTTTCTTCTGTGTAGTATTCCATTGTGTAAATGTAACAATGTTTTTTGATCCAATCATCCACTGATGGGCACTTAGGCTGTTTCCAGCACTTGTCCACTGTAAATAGTGCTGCTATGACCATAGGAGTACATAGGTTCTCATGAATTGATGTTTCAGGGTTCTTTGGATATAGGCCTAGTAGTGGAATTCCTGGATCAAAAGGCAATTGCATTTTTAGTTTTTCAAGAAAATCCCATACTGTTTTCCATAATGGCTGCACCAGCCTGCATTTCATCCAGCAGTGCACCAGGGTTCTCTTTCCCCTACATCCTTGTTGTTTGTTGATTTGTTGGTGATTGACATTCTGACAGGTGTGAGGTGGTATCTTATTGTGGTTTTAATTTGCATCTCTCTGAGGACTAGTGATGTTGAGCATTCTTTCATATGCCTTTGGACCCTTTGTATGTTTTCCTCAGAGAGGTATTTGTTCAGGTCTTTAGCCCATTTTTATTTATTTTTTATTATTATTTTTTTTTATTGTTGTTGTATTACATCCAACCCTTTTTTTTCTCCCCTCTGTCCTCCTCCCCACCCACCCTCTTTAGCCCATTTTTAATTGAGCTGTCTGTCCCCCTGGTGTTGAGTCACATAAGTTCTTTATATATTTTGGACTGATATATACAGAAGCTTTCACCCCAAAGAAGCAAAATGCACATTCCCTTCAAATGCACATGGAACACTCTCTAAGATACACCACATGGTAGGACATGAGAGAAGCCTCAATAAATCTTTAAAAAATTGAAATCATACTAAGCATCTTATCAGATCATAATGGCTTGAAACTAGAAACCAACTTCAAGGGAGAAAAAAAAAACACTCTAATTCATGGAGACTGAATAACATGTTACTAAGTAATGAATGGGTAAACAATAAATCAAAGAAAACATCAGAGTTTTTGGAATCGCCTGCAAACCCAAAGGTAACTAGTTTGATTCCCTAGCCAGGGCACAAAACGAGGTTGCAAACCAGGACTCATTCCCCTTCTGTAGCTGGAGGCAGGTGAAAAGAAACCAGACATTGCTGTCTCTCTCCCTCTCTGCCTTTCTCCTTTCCTCACACTCCAAAAATAATGAATAGAATCTTTTTAAAAATGTTTCTGGAAACACATGACAATGAATACAAAACAGCCCAAAACCTATGGGACACAGCAATCCTCACAGGAAAATTCATAGCAATACAGACCTACCTAAAAAGGATAGAAGAAGCTTATAATAAAACCTAACCATAAAGCTGCAATAACTAAATGAACAATAATAAAACAAAGCCCAGAGCAAGCAGAAGGAAGGAAATAATCAAAATCAGAGCAGAATTAAATAACTTAGAGACTCAAACTACAATTCAAAGAAATTCAATCCAGGAGCTGGTTCTTTGAAAAAAAATAATAAACAACATTGACAAGTCTTTAACCAGACTCATCAAGAAAATGAGATAGAGAACCCAAATAAACAGAACCAGAAATGACATAGGAGAAATTACAACTGACAACAGACGCTTCAGAAAAATAAAGGATTGTAAGAAATTACCAGGAACAACTATATGACAAGAAGTATGACAACCTGGGAGAAATTAACAAATTTCCTGAAATGTATAATCTACCAAAACTGAATTCAGAAGAAGCAGAAATATGGAATAGACCAATAAGCACTAGTGAAATTGAAGAAGTAACCAAATATTCCCAACTCACAAGACCACTGGATCAGATGGATACAAAGGTGAATTTTACCAAACATTTCAAGAAGAACTAACTCCTTTCCTTCTCAACCTATTCCAAAAATTGCAAGAAGAAGGAAGACTCCCAAACTTTCTATGAGGCAGATATTATTCTAATCCCAAAACCAGGTCAAGATACAACTAAGAAAGAAAAAAATAGGCCAATATCTCTGATGAACATAGATACTAAGATTCTCAACAAAATATTGGTCAACCAAATCCAGCAATATATTCAAAAGATCATACACCATAATCAAGTGGGCTTCATTCCAGGGATGCAAGGATGGTAAAACATTCACAAGTCAAAAAATGTAATACACCACATCAAAAAAATGAAATAAGTAAACCATATGATCATATCAATAGATGCTGAAAAAGCATTTGATAAAGTACAAGAGCCATTTATGACAAAAACACTCAGCAAAATGGGATTAGAGGGAGCATACCTCAACATCATAAAGGCCATATACGAGAAACATGAAGCTAACATCCTAATCAACGGGCAAAAACTAAAATACTTTCCCCTAACATCAGGAACAAGACAAGGCAGTCCACTTTCTCCACTTCTGTTCAACATCATTTTGGAAGTTCTAGCCATAGCTATCAGAGAAGAAAAAGGAATCAAAGGTATTCAAATTGGAAAGGAGGAAGTCAAACTGTCATTATTTGCAGATGACATGATAGTGTACATACAAAACCAGATAGACTTCACCAAAAACTTATTCAATCTAATAAACAAATTTAGCAAAGTAGCTGAATATAAAGTCAATATTCAGGAGTCAAAACCATTTTTGTATACCAATAATGAAACATTAGAGATAGAAGCTAGAAAAGAAATCCCATTTACCATAGTAATATAAAAAATAAAGTAATTAAGAATGAACTTAACCAAGGAGGAAAAAGACCGGTCCTCAGAAAAGTATAGAACATTGAAGAAAGAAATTAAGGAAGATAAAATAAATGAAAGCATATACCATGTTCAGGGATGGGAAGAATTAACATAATTAAAATGTCCATACTACCCAAAGCAATCTATAAATTCAATGTAATCCTAATTTAAATACCAATAACATATTTTAGATATAGAAAAATTACTTCCAAAATTTATATGGAGTCAAAACAACTACAAATAGCCATAGCAATTTTCAGAAAGATGAAAAAGTGGAAGGAATTACATTACTGGGCATCAAACTACATGGCTACTTTAATCAAAACAATCTGGTACTGGCTTAAGAATAGACTTATAGTTCAATGGAACAGAATAGAGAGTCCAGAAGTAAATCCAGGACTCTATGATCAATTAATATTTGGCAAAGGGGAAAGGAACAGAAAATGGAGTAAAAACAGTCTTCAACAAATGGTGTTGGGAGACCTGGAGAGGGACATGCAAAAAAATAAACCTAGACCACTTACACCATACACCAGAATAAATTCATAATGAATAATGGACTTAAACATTGGCCATGACACCATGAATGACCTAGAGGGAAAGATAGGAAGTAAAATTTCAGATATGATATGAACAAATGTTTTCTTTATTTGTTTTTAATTTTATTGTTGTTGTATTACATCCATCCCCTTTTTGCTCCACTCTGTCCCCCTCCCCACCAACCCAATCCCGCCAAAGTCAATCAATCCCACCTGTTGTCCATGTCCATGGTTCCTTTATACTACGTTCTTGTCTAAGCTGCTCCCCTTCTTTGCCTCTGCCTTCCGCCTCCCGCCAACCCCGTTCCCCCTGACCACTGAAGGCCTATTTCTTCTATTATATACTTGGTTCTGTTTTGCTTGTTGTTAGTTTTGCTCATTATTGTATCGTAATGGGTGAGATCATATGATATTTGTCCTTCACTGACTGGCCTATTTCACTAAGCATAATATTCTCCAGTTCCATCCATGTTGTTGAAAAGGGTACAAGTTCCTTCTTTCCTTCTGCTATATAGAATTCTATTCTGTAAATGTACCAAAGTTTTTTGATCCAATCATCCACAGATGGGCACTTAGGCTGTTTTCAGCACTTGGCTATTGTAAATAGTGCTGCTATGAACATAGGTTCTTCTGAATTAGTGTTTGAGGATTCTTTGGGTGTAGTCCAAGTAGTGGAATTGCTGGATCAAAAGGCAGTTCCATTTTCAGTTTCTTAAGGAAACCCCAAACTGTTTTCCACAGTGGCTGCACCAGCCTACATTCCCACCAACAGTGCAAAAGAGTTCCCTTTGCCCCGCATCCTCTCCAACACTTGTTGTCTGTTGATTTGTTGATGATTACCATTCTGACAGGTGCCTGGTGGTATCTTATTGTGGTTTTAATTTGCATCTCTCTAATGACTAGTGATGTTGAGCATTCTTTCATATGCCTCTGGGCCCTTTGTATATCTTCCTCAGTGAGTTGTCTGTTCAGGTCCTTTGCCCATTTTTAATTGGGCTGTCTGTCTCCCGGGTGTTGAGTCACATTAGTTCTTTATATATTTTGGAGATCAGATCGTTGTCTGAGGTATCATTGGAAATTATGTTTTCCCATACAGTTGGTTCCCTTTGAATTTTACTGATATTTTCTTTGGCTGAACAGAAACTTTTCAATTTGATATAGTCCCATTTGTTCATTCGTTCTTTTATTTCCTTTGTCCTTGGTGAAGTATCAGTAAACATATTTCTGCATAGGATATCCAAAAGGTTGACACCTATATTTTTCTCCAGGACCTTTATGGTGGCACTGCTTATATTTACATCCTTTATCCATCTTCAGTTTATTCTGGTGTATGGTGTAAGTTGGTTGTCTAGATTTATCTTTTTACATGTTGCTGTCCAGTTCTCCCAACACCATTTGTTGAAGAGACTGTTTTTACTCCATTTGATGTTCCTTCCCCCTTTGTCAAATATTAGTTGACCATAGTGCCCTGGGTTAATTTCTGGGCTATTCTGTTCCATTGATCTATATGTCTGTTGTTATGCCAGTACCAGGCTGTTTTGATGACAGTAGCCTTGTAGTAATGTTTGAAGTCCGGTATTGTGATTCCTCCTACCTTGTTCTTCTTTTTCAATATTGTGGTGGCTATTCGTGAGCGTTTTCGGCCCCATATAAATTTTTGAAGTATTTTTTCTATTTCTGTGAAGTCTGTCATTGGTATTTTAATTGGGATTGCATTGAATATGTAGATTGCTTTGGGTAGTATGGATATTTTAATGATGTTGATTCTTCCCATTCATGAACATGGTATATGTTTCCATTTATTTGTATCTTCCTTGATTTCTTTCTTTATTGTTCTGTAGTTTTCTGAGTACAGGTCTTTCACTTCCTTAGTTAAGTTGACTCCTAGGTACTTTATTTTTCTTGTTGCTATGGGAAATGGGATTTGTTTTTTCTCTTCTATTTCTGTTGTTTCATTATTGGTATACAAAAATGCTTTTGATTTCTGGATATTTCCTTTATACCCAGCTATATTGCTGAATTTGCTAATTAGGTTGAGTAAGTTTTTGGTGGAGACCATCGGGTTTTCTATGTACACTATCATATCATCTGCAAATAATGACAGTTTGACTTCCTCCTTTCCAATTTGGATACCTTTGATTCCATTTTCTTCTCTGATGGTTATAGCTAGATCTTCCAAGACAATGTTGAATAGAAGTGGAGAAAGTGGACAGCCTTGTCTCGTTCCTGATCTTAGGGGGAAAGCTTTTAGGTTTTGTCCCTTAAGTATGATGTTGGATTCAGGTTTCTCAAAGATGGCCTTTATGATGTTGAGGTATGCTCCCTCTATTCCCATTTTGCTGAGGGTTTTTCTCATAAATCGTTGCTGCACTTTATCAAATGCTTTTTCAGCATCTATTGATATAATCATATGGATTTCACTTTCATTATGTTGATGTGGTGTATTACATTTATTGATTTACGAATGTTGTACCATCCTTGCATCACTTGCAATGAAGACCACTTGATCATGGTGTATGATCTTTGTAATATACTGCTGATTCCGATCGGCCAATATTTGTTGGGAATTTTAGCATATATGTTCATCAGAGATTTTGGCCTGTATCTTTCTTTCTTAGTTGTATCTTGCCCTGCTTTTGGGATTAGAATAATATTGGCCTCATAGAAAGAGTTTGGGAGTCTTCCTTCTTCCTGAATTTTTTGGTATAGTTTGAGGAGAATAGGAGTTAGTTCTTCTTTAAATGTTTGGTAAAATTCACCTGTGTAGCCATCTGGACCAGGGCTTTTGTGCTTTGGGAGATTTTGGATTACTTCTTTAATTTCACTATTTGTTTTTGGCCTGCTCAGGCTTTATGCTTCTTCTGGGTTCAGTTTTGGTAAATTATACAATTCCAGAAATGTGTCCATTTCATGCAGGTTGTCATATTTTTGTCATAGAGTTGTTTGTAGTAATTTCTTACAATCTTTTGTATTTCTAAGGAATCAGTTGTGAATCCTCTTCTTTCAGTTCTGATTTTGTTTATTTGGGTCCTCTCTATCTTTTTCTTCATAAGTCTGGATAAGGGCTTGTCAATTTTGTTTATTTTTTCAAAGAACCAGCTCCTGGACCTGTTGATTCTTCCAATTGTAGTTTGAATCTCTGAGTTATTTAGTTCTGCTCTGATCTTGATGATTTCCTTCCTTCTACTTGTGCTGGGCTTTGTTTGTCGTTGCTTCTCTAGTTCTTGCAGCTTTGTGGTTAGGTCGTTTTTAGAAACTACTTGTAACCTTTTTGGAAGGCCTGTATTGTAATAAATTTCTCCTGAGAACTGCATTTGCTGTATCCCATAGAATTTGGGCTGTTCACAGGCCCAGAATCCAACCAGACAGCCCAAATAAAGGACACACCAAGAACAGCAAGTGGAGAAAATCTGGAAGACGGCAACATTGAACTCTACAAATATCCTATCACAGAAGGGTGCTCAACTAAGGCAAGGAAGCAAAGCAGGTTAACCCAAGGAAAGAACAAAAATAAATAAATAAAGAGGAAGCAAGAACAGACATCCAAAATGGGGAAAAAAAAGAATGAGTCCATCACCAAAGGAAAGAAGAATCCCCAGAAAGAACACAAAATGAAACAGAGCCACCTGGAATATCAGATCAGGAATTCAAAAGAATGATGATAGAGAAGCTCAGTGAGCTCAGCCACATCAAAGAAAACTGTAAACAACTCCAGGACAACTACAAACAACTCCAGGGAAATTACAAAGAACTCCAGGGAAGTTACAAGGAACTTATTGAGAACTACAACAGCATGACAAAGGACATGGAAATTGTCCATAAGTGACAGGAGGAAATCAAAAATACAATTTCTGAATTGAAGAATACAGTAGAAGGAATCAACAGTAGGCTAGAGGAAGCAGAGGAACGGATCAGCGAGTTGAAGGATAATGTAGACAAATACTCCAAGACATTACAAGAGAATCATAAAAGGCTGAACAAGACTGAAGAGGGGTTAAGAGAGCTGCAGGACAACATGAAACGTTACAACATCCGTATCATAGGGATACCAGAAGGAGAAGAGAAACAAGGAATGGAAAACCTGTTCAAAAAAGTCATGATAGAAAATTTCCCTAACATGATGAGTGAAAACATGAATCCAGTTCAGGAAGCACAGAGGGTCCCAATGAGGATCAACCCAAACAGACCAACACCAAGGCACATTATTATTAAAATGGCTAATTT
>PVIW01012873.1:0-30007 GCA_004026585.1 Noctilio leporinus
ATGAACATAGGTGTGCATAGGTTCTTATGAATTGGTGTTTCAGGATTCTTTGGGTATAGTCCAAGTAGTGGAATTGCTGGATCAAAAGGCAGTTCCATTTTTAGTTTTTTAAGGAAACCCCATACTGTTTTCCATAGTGGCTGCACCAGCCTGCATTCCCACCAACAGTGTATGAGGGTTCCCTTTGCCCCACATCCTCACCAACACTTGTTGTTTGTTGATTTGTTGATGATTGTCATTCTGACAGGTGTGAGGTGGTATCTTATTGTGGTTTTAATTTGCATCTCTCTGATGACTAGTGATGTTGAGCATTCTTTCATATGCCTCTGGGCCCTTTGTATATCTTCCTCAGCAAGTTATCTGTTCAGGTCCTTTGCCCATTTTTTAATTGGGCTGTCTGTCTCCCTGGTGTTGAGTTGCTTTAGTTCTTTATATATTTTGGAGATCAGACCCTAGATTTGTATTATTCTTGCCATTTTATTGTTATGGTTTTTATCTTTTTCTTCAATAAGTCCCTTTAAATGGTATCTTTGCTGTGGGTACAGCCATCTTGGCTGTGGGTCCCTGCTTTTCATGACTGAATATTCATTGCCAATCCCTTCTAGCCTGCAAAGTTTCTTTTGAGAAATCAGCTAGCAGTCTTATGGGAACTCCCCTGTAGGTAACTATCTGCTTTTCTCTTGCTGCTTTAAGATTCTCTCTTTAAGCCCTGGCTGGTGTGGTTTAGTGGATTGAACACTAGCCTGTAAACTAAAGGGTTGTGGGTTCAATTCCCAGCCAGGGCACATGCCTGGGTTGCCATGCCAGGTCCTCTGTTGGCGGTGTGCAAGAGGCAACCACACATTAATAATTCTCTCCCTCCCTTCCCCTCTCTTTAAAAATAAATTAATAAAACCTTAAAAAGAATCTCTCTTTATCTTTAACCTTTAGCATTTTAATTATGATGTGTCTTGGAGTGGGCCTCTTTGGGTTCAACTTGCTTGGGACTCTCTGTGCTTCCTTCTCATCTTTGATTATGCAGAGCTCATGGGCCTAAAGCAGTTAAGGCTCCCAGATCCCTACCTTTGATCCTTTCTAGAACACTTCTTGGTTTTCCAAGGACTTCCCCCTCCCCCTTCCAAGCTCTTCTACCTTATTGCTTTCAGCTCCCTTACCTGCCTTTCTTGTATTTCCTTCACCAAAATAGGTAACTTTTCATTCACTATTTCTTTCAAATACATTTCAAGGTTTTGCTCTTTTTCTTTTCCTTCTGGTACCCCTATGATGTGAATGTTGGAGCACTTGAAGTTGACCTAGAGATTATTATTATTATTATTATTATTTTAAGATTTTTATTTCATTATTTTTAGAAAGAGGGAAAGGGAGAGAGGCAGAGAGAGAGAGAGACATCAATGTATGGTTGCCTTTCACCTGCCTCCAGCCACAGACCTGACTGGAGACCTGGTTTGCAACCTGGTTATGTGCCCTGGCTGGGGAATCGAACCTGCGACCTTTGGGTTTGCAGGCCAGCACCTTATCCACTGTGCTACCAGCCAGGACTAGAGATTATTTTTATACTATCTGGTTTTTTAATCATTTTTTCTTCTTCTTCTTCCTCTTCCTCTCATCCTCCTCCTTCTACCCGCCCCCTCCTTCTTCTTCTCCTTCTCCCCACCCCACTTCTTCAGATTGGCTGCTGCTTGCTTCCTTATGTCCCAAACCATTGATTTGGTCCTTGAATTTTTTCACTCTACTGTTTCCCTGTAAATTGTTCTTTTAAAAAGTTTTTTTTTTAAAGATTTTATTTACTATTTTTCAGAGAGAGGGGAAGGGAGAGAGGAAGAGAGGGAGAGAAACATCAATGTATGGTTGCCTTTCACCTGCCTCCGGCTACAGACCTGGCTGGAGACCTGGCTTGCCACCTAGTTATGTTGCTGGGAATTGAACCAGCGACCTTTGGGTTCGCAGGCCGGTGCCTTATGTAAATTGTTCTTTATTTCAGTTAGCATATCCTTCATTTCTGACTGGATCTTTTTATGCTGCTGAGATCCTCACTAAGTTCCTTAAGCATCCTTATAACCAGTATTTTGAAGTCTGCATCTAATCAATTGCTTATCTCCTATTAGTATGGTTCTTTTTCTGGAGTTTTAATCTATTCTTTCATTTGTACCATGCTTCTTTGTTTCCTTTTGACAGCCTCCTTGCATTTGTTTCTATATATTACTTAGAGCTGCTATGACTCCCTTGTCTTGGTAGTGTAGCCTAATAGAGTAGGTATCCTGTAGGGTCCAGTGGCACAGCCTCCTCTCTCATCCAAGCTGGGTACTCAAGGTGGGCTCAGTACACCCTCCTCTTATAGTTGAGGCTTGATTGCTGTTGGCAAGTCAATGGGAGGGATTTACCCAGGACAGTCAGCTGCAAGGACTGGCTGTGACCACTAACCACCAACCTCTGCTCTCTGTGGAGGCAGCTGTGCAGGGACAGGGTGGTGGTGCTCTGATGTGGTCTGTAGCTGTCCACTGGGTGTGCAGGTCCTTGGGTGTCCTGGGTGGTGCAGGCCAAAGTGAGCCTCCACTTGTTTTGCCCTCGGCCACTCTGTATAGTTATAAAGCAATCTGAGATGGCTGCTACTTGTGCTGGGCTTGGAGATTCCCAGATGAAGCCAAGCTGTGAATCTAGGCTGGCTGCTGCTAGTGTGTGCTGGGCCTGGGGCCACTTAGAAAGAGGTATGGGTGCTGGGGGCTCACTGTAATTGGCTGTTGCTTGTTTGAGAGGCTGTAGGAAGTTGTGAAGCTTGAGCCAAGACCAGCCATTCATATAGAAAAGCCACTGTTAACAGCTTGGGTGGGCTGTTAAATTGGGTGGGATGGAGTTTCAAGGGATCTCCAGGGAGGGGAAAACAGTGTAAGCCAGGTTGATGGAGCCTCAGAAATGGCACCTGTCTGCTAGCTCTGTGGTTCTGTGGGGGAAGGGTTCAGAGAAAGGATAATGGCCTCTGCCTGCCTGTCTGGGAGAAAGCTGTCCCCTAGTTCTCACCTTGATGCCAGACATTGTATGCCACTGGTACCTTTCAAGCTGCTATCCTGGTGCAGGAGCTCAGAGGGAGTGAGTCTGAGTAAATCTATATGTGGGTTCTTTAAGAGGAACTGCTTGGGACTCCAACATTTTATTCCACTAACTCAATTCCCACTGGTTTTTGCAGCCAGAAGTTGTGGGGACTTAATCTTCCTGGCATTGGAAACCTGGGGTTGGGGGCTGGTGTGGTGCTGATTCTTCTCAATCCTGAGATATCCCTCCCAAATTTTTATCCACCACATGTGGATATGGAAACAGCCTGTTCCACCTCTCTGCTTCCCCCCGCCTCCCCCCAAGTCTGGATGGATGTGGTTTCTTTAAATCTGTAGTTGTCAGACTTCCCTTCAACTCAATTTCTGATGCTTCTGAGTGACGGTTGTTCCATAGTTTAGGTGTAATTATTTTTGCCTTTTTAAAATTTTTATTTACGTTTAGAGGGGAAGGGAGGGAGAAAGAAATGGAGGGAAACATCGATGTGTAAGATGCATCAATCACTTCTCACTCACTCCCAACTGCAGACCTGGTTTGCAACCCAGGCATATGCCCTGACTGGGAATCAAACCAGTGACCAGTTTGCAGGCCATTTCAGAGTATTTCAAAGAGAACAACCCAGTGGCATTTAGTACATGCATCATGTGTGCAACTGCCACCTCTATTTAGTTCCAAAACATCTGAATCCCCACAAAGTAAAATCCTGCAACCACTAATTAACTCTATCTCTAGGATTTAACCTATTCTGGGTTATTTTATAAGTGGAATCAGAGTGTGATCTTTTGTGTCTGGTTTCTTTCACTTTGCATAATGCTTTTAAGGTTCAACCTCAAAGCATTGGTGGCATTAGTCAGCACTATTTCATGCCTTTTTATGACTGAATAATAATTGTATGGGAAATCTCACAATTTGAAACATTTATGTTCCTCTTTTGGCTTCTGTGAAAAGTATTTATATGAACATTTCTCTATAAGATGTTTGTGAACATCTCTTTTAATTCCTTCAGGGGTATAACTATAAGTGGAATTGCTGGGTCATTTGGTAATTATGTTTAACTTTTTGAGAAACCCTAAAGAAGTGTTTACCACAATGGTTGAACCATTTTACCTTCCTACCAGCAATGTATAAGAGTTCCAAATTCCAATTTCTCTATATCCTCGTAATCAACCAGCCTTTAACTTATATTAAAAAAACTTAAACCTGCCCTGGCTGGTGGCACAGTGGATAAGGTGCTGGCCTGCAAACCCAAATTGCTGGTTCAATTCCCAGCCAGGGCACATAACCAGGTTGCAAGCCGGGTCTCCAGCCTGGTCCATAGCTGGAGGCAGGTGAAAGGCAACCATACATGGATGTCTCTATCTTTCTCTGCCTCTTCTCTCCCGTCCCCCTTCTCTAAAAATAATAACAAATAAAATCTTAAAAAAACAAAACAAAAGAAAAACAACAAAACTTAAACCTAAGAAATATTATATTAAAAAAATGCACTATACCATAAGGCACAGAGTGAATATTTATTTATTACAGAAGTTAAGCCAAAGCTTTAATTTTATAAATATTGGAAAAGCAGGCCAGAAAAGTGCAGAAACTTGCTCAAAGTCAAAGCTAAAGGATACTTCTTATAAGATGGGGCCAGGAGAGAGGAAAATATTTTAGTAGCATTTTATAACTATACCCTCAAATTTACTCACTTTAAGCATTCCTTCAAGTTCCTGACATTAAAATAGTTTCAATTTTTGGAAGATATTTGGAAGATAAACAACAATCCTGTATTAAAAGAAAAAGAGATGACTTCCAAATGGGAGGCAGAACACAGAACAATAAGTATATCAGTCCAGCAACTTAAGATATCTGGGCAAGAGATTAGTCAACCAGTGGTCATTTAAGAAAATTTCTCATACACAAACACACAGACACACACACACACACACACACACACACACACACACAGACACACACACAGACACACACACAGAAAATCTGCTCCCAATCTCACTATCTTTGTTTTCCCATAAGCCTTTTCAGCCCCACCTGATTTCAAGACAAATCAGATTGCTACATTCCAATCCTTTTAAAGCTCTAAGTTTTTTTCTCCCAAATATTTTCTTTTTCTTTTTTGTCTGTGAGGGAAAAGGTCACTAGGGTGGGTTTTCAGGTGGATGACATTTCCAAAGTGGAGAGAACAAAAGCCTCTGGCTTGGCTTCCTGCTTCAGGACTCCTGTCAGCAAGAACTCAGGTGAGAGGATGGGCAGCCCAACCCGAAGAGGCGTGCAGCATCGAGGGATGTCCTGGGAGCATGTGATCACAACTCTTTGAGGCTGGGGAAGACAGATAGCAGACAGAAAGTCAGGTGGAAAAACAACCCTAGAAATAGGTTTAGGACCCACTCATCAGCCTAAACATCACTAAAACAGTACCTCCTGATATGATGCCACATGAAACATATTGCATTGTCTATGAAGTAATCTTTTACAGGAAATGTAGAAGGCAGAAGAATAAGATAAATGATACAACCAGGTATCGAACAGAAAAGTCCAGACTGAGGAAAATTCTAAAGGACAATAGACTTAGTTTCTGTAGGAAAGGGTGGGTGGTTTGGGGGATGCTCTGGAGCAGTGATTTTTCACCCAGAAAAAATTTAAAATGTGCACACTGGCTGGTAGCACAATGGGTAAGGCACTGGCCTGTGAACCCAAAGGTCGCTGGTTTGAATTCCCAGCCAGGGCACATAATCAGGTTGCAAGCCAGGTCTCCAGCCAGGTCCATGGCTGGAGGCAGGTGAAAGGCAACCATACTTGATGTCTCTCTCCTTCTCTGCCCATCTTCCTTCCTCTCTCTCTAAAAATAATAAATAAAATCTTTAAAAAATAGACCCTGGCTGGTAGCACAGTGGATAAGGCACCAGCCTGCGAACCCAAAGGTCACAGGTTCGATTCCCCAGCCAGGGCACATAACAAGGTTGCAAACCAGGTCTCCAGTCAGGTCTGTGGCTGGAGGCAGGTGAAAGGCAACCATACATTGATGTCTCTCTCCCTCTCTGCCTCTCTCCCTTACCCTCTTTCTAAAAATAATGAAATAAAATATTTAAAAAAAAAATCATTTAAAACATGCAACACATGCCTACTCAGTCAGAGGCACTGATCTCTTGTCCCTTAGACTGTCAAACACAAAAAATGACAACAGCCAACAACCATACTCATCTGTTTTGAATACCCTGTCTTGAACCATAAATATATAAGTCATATAATAGAAATGCATCTTATTGGTCATGTCTGACTGGTTAATTTTTTTTTTCTTAAGACTATTTATTTTTAGAGAGGAGAAGAGGAAGGGAGTGAGAAAAACATCAACCTGAGAGAAATGTTGACTGGTTGCCTCTCACACACACCCCAACTGGGGACTGGGAATTGCACCTGTGACCTTTCCTTCCACAGGCTGGTGCTCAACCCCTGCGCCACATCAGCCAGGGCCTGACTGATTAATTCTTGGTACCAGAAATACTAATACCTAAATATAGACACCCAAATTTTAAAAATCACTATTAAAATCGTACCTATTTTTGCCGGATCAGCAAATAATATATTTTTTGGTATGCCACAAAATTTTAGTAATTAGTTTATGTGTGCCATGAGATGAAAAAGGTTGAAAATCACTGTAAAAGAGATCTACAAAACTTGTAGCAATACACAGACCTGGTTTGAATTCTGAGTTGAACTGTAAAAAGACATTTTCAGACAACTGGAGAAATTTGATTAATGAGTATGAGAAAATTACCAAGAAACTATTGTTAATTTTGTTATGGATCAATAATGGCACTATGATGATAAGAAATGTACATATTTTCCCTGGCTGGTGTGGCAGAGTGGGTTGAGTGCCAGCCTGTGAATAGAAAGGTAGATAACTAGATTCTCAGGACACATGACTGGCTGCAGGCAAGGTCTCTGGTTGAGGGCATGTGAGGGGCAACTGATTGATGTTTCTCTCCCTATTATTCCCCCTCTCTAAAAATAAGATAAAATAAAAATAAATCTCTTATCAGTGTAAAGAAAATAAATTTTAAATATTTATTTTTAACTTTAAAGATTTTATTTATTATTTTTAGAGAGAGGGGAAGGGAGAGATACCAATGTATGGTTGCCTTTCCCCTGCCTCCAGCTATAGAGCTGGCTGGAGACCTGGCTTGCAACCTGGTTATGTGCCCTGGCTGGGAATCAAACCAGTGACCTTTGGGTTCACAGGCCGGTGCCTTATCCACTTTGCCACCAGCCAGGGCTATACATATTTCTTTCTTTCTTTCTTTTTTAAATTTTATTGTTGTTGTATTACATCCATCCCCTTTTTGCTCCTCTCTGTCCCCCTCCTCACCCACCCATTCCCCCCAAAGTCAATCCCACCTGTTGTCCATGTCCATGGTTCCTTTATACTAGGTTCTTACCTAAACTGCTCCCCTTCCTTGCCTCTGCCTTCCCCCTCCCTCCAAACCCCTTCCCCCTGACCACTGAAGGCCTATTCACTGTATTCATATATTTGGTTCTGTTTTGCTTGTTGTTAGTTTTGTTCATTATTGTCCTGTAATGGGTGGGATCATATGGTATTTGTCCTTCACTAACTGGCTTATTTCACTAAGCATAATACTCTCCAGTTCCATCCATGTTGTTGCAAAGGGTAGGAGTTCCTTCTTCCTTTCTGCTGTATAGAATTCCATTGTGTAAATGTACCAAAGGGTTTTGATCCAATCATCCACTGATGGGCACTTAGGCTGTTTCCAGCACTTGGCTATTATAAATAGCGCCGCTATGAACATAGATGTACATAGGTTCTTATGAATTGGTGTTTCAGGATTCTTTGGGTAAGTAGTGGAATTGCTGGATCAAAAGGCAGTTCCATTTTCAGTTTTTTAAGGAAACCCTATACTGTTTTCCACAGTGGCTGCACCAGCCTGCATTCCCACCGACAGTGCACCAGGGTTCCCTTTGCCCCACATCCTCGTCAACACTTGTTTGTTGATTTGTTCATGATTGCCATTCTGACAGGTGTGAGGTGATATCTTATTGTGGTTTTAATTTGCATCTCTCTGATGACTAGTGATGTTGAGCATTCTTTCATATGCCTCTGGGCCCTTTGTATATCTTCCTCAGTGAGTTTTCTGTTGTACATATTTCTTAAGAGATGTGTACTTTAAGTGTGTAAGTAGAATTATGTTTGCAGTTTTCTTTAAAATACTTCAGTAAAGAAAATGGAAAAAGGGACAGTGCAACTGTAGCAACATCTAAATTAACCTGAGTGATTGGTATGTGGAAGCTTACTGCATTATTCTCTCTCTTTTAATGTATATTTGAAATTCTTTAAAGTACAATTAGCCCTGGCTGGTGTGGTTCAGTGGATTGAGTGCTGGCCTGTGAACCTAAGAGTCACTGGTTCAATTCCAAGTCAGGACACATGACCGGGGTTACAGGCCAGGCCCCAAGGTAGGGGTGCAGGCAGGAGAGGCAACCACACACTGTTTCTCTCCCTCTCTTCCTCCCTTCCCCTCTCTCTAAAAATAAATTTTAAAAAAAGCACAATTAAATCTAATGGGCATCAACAGAGCTCCTCCCTCATTCCTATCACTTTCTGTACCATTCTTCCCAAACCCTCTCTTCAGATTTAAAACACTCCCCACCAACCCGTACCTTGTAGGACCGGGGCATGCTGGGTAGGATGGTGCCTCCACAGCAGCTAATGATCTCTGCCATTTGAGGTGGAGGTGGTTGGACTCCAGGAGTCACATGAATCTCATAGCCCTAAAAGGAAAAAAAAAATGGTGGAGACAGTGGACAGCACACTGAAAAGCCCTGTACTGCTGGGAAGACAGTCTCACCTCTAGCAGCCTTCGCTCTCGAGCCCGGCTCAAGGATTCACGGAGGCTGAAGCCGAAGTTCTTTTCCTGCTCAAAATCAGTCACCACATAGTCATCCGGGCACAAGAAGCAACCAGCCTTGTGGGACTAAGGGTAGTAAGCAGTCAGTATCAAAGCCCAGACCAGCCTGTCTCACCCAATCCTGCTGCCTAGCACTTTCAGCAAGCTTACAAAGTATTTCTGAATGAAGTTTTCCATCTCACTTATCTTTATGTTCCTGTACCCACTCCCTCGTACCACTTTCTGGAGTGCTACCTGAGCGGTCTTCTATGGCTACTTTCTCTATTGGTCCATCATCTGGCCTCTTACCTGGTGTAGCCAGTCCAGGGAGAGGATAGGGATCCCCCGCCCCAGGGCACACAGGAACTTGACTGTCCGGCAGATCCTGTCAGTCACTAGGTGGGAAGCCTCCACTACTGAGCTGGCCAGGCTTCCCCCCAGGGTCAGCACTATCTGCTCTCCATGGGCATCTACCACTCCTGTGAAGAGCACCTGTAGAGGGGATTGGCTTAGGTTGGTCACAGCAATCCAAGCACCAGAGCCTGTCTCCCAAATCCCCCAGGTCTCCTCTTATCCTCCCACATCTTCTCCCATGAGGCCCCAGGTTCCCTCTCTCCTACTTTGGGGGCTATGGGCCCATGTTTAGGTTTGGTCCGACGGAGGCTGCGGCCCGGCACTTCCTTAGCCTGTTCTTTCTTTCTCTTGCCTGGTCCTGGAATTATTACATCCTGGGGTGAGAAGGATCTTTGTCAGGGTTTCTGAGTCCCCAATCCTTTCCCAGTTCCATAGCACCAGCCCTCTCCTTACCTCTTCCTTTTCTGGCTTTTTGGCGGTGTATTCCTCTTCCTTGAGGAACACTGTTTTTTGGGGCACTTCCCCTCTTTGGACCCGTTTTTGAAGTAAGGGTGAAGCTACAGTACCAGAAGGCCTCTTGCGGTTTTGAGAAGCCTTAGGCTGGGTCTCTGGAGTGAACTCACATCTACCTGCTGACTCTACCTTTTGGATTTGGAAAACATGAGTGGGTGCCTCAGGCTCAGGAATGGCCCTAAGGGACTTGGCTGCTCTCACTGCTCCTCGCTTTTGGTTCCTGGAGGACACGGAATTAGATTCAAGGGGTGCAGAACAGGGTTCATAGACAACAGGAGCTGTGAGGGACCCATGCTTCCTAGTGGACCTTGGCCTCCTGCCACAATAGGCTTGAGGGATGGGCTCAAGGGAAATAGGCTGGTCTTTGGGGACAGGATACTGAAATTCAAGGGTAGTAGAAACTGGCACAGCATTTCTTCTAGGCCTCAGTGTCCTGCTCTGACCACCCTGGGCTATGGCTTTGTGGGTGACAGACTGGTATGTAGGAGTAGGAGGTCCAAGATCAAGGGATGTGGGTTCAGTTGTTTGGTAGGTCTTGACAGAGGATCTGTGTATCCTGCCCCAAGTGGCCAGAGATGTGGGCTGAAGGGTGACAGGCTGGTCTTTGGAAGTGGAAGGCTGGAGCTCAGGGGCTGTGAGGACAACTGGTTCAGGTATCTTGACAGAGGACCTGCATGTCCTGCCCCGAGCAGCCCGAGATGTGGGTTCAGGGGTGACAGGCTGGTCTTTGGAGGTGGAAGGCTGGAGCTCAGGAGCTGTGGGAACAACTGGTTCAGGTATCTTGACAGAGGACCTGCATGTCCTGCCCCAAGTAGCCTGAGATGTGGGCTCAGGGGTGACAGGCTGGCCTTTGGAGGTGGAAGGCTGGAGCTCAGAGGCTGTGAGGACAACTGGTTCAGGTGTCTTGACAGAGGACCTGCAAGCCCTGCCCCGAGCGGCCTGAGATTTGGGCTCAGGGGTGACAGGCTGGTCTTTGGAGGTGGAAGGCTGGAGCTCAGGGGCTGTGGGAACAACTGGTTCAAGCATCTTATTAGAGGACCTGTGTGTCCTGCCCCGGGTGGCCCGAGATGTGGGCTCAGGGGTGACAGGCTGGGACTCTAAGGCAACAGAAGAAACTGGAGAGGGTGTCATCCTGGAACACCTCTGGGGCCTGACTTTGGGTTTTCCACAAAGAGGGTCCAACTCTGAAGACAAGGGATTCTCCAGAACTTCCTGACTTCCATTTTGCCTGGTTCTAGGAATGGGTGGCTCTAAAGAATGTGGAGAGGAAGCAAAGAGGGCCTGAGGAGGATATTTTTGGCTCTGACTGACGAAAGGGTTTTGGACTGGGGCTGAGGCTTCAGGTACTGTTGGAGGCAGACACGCATCTAGGGATTCTGGATCACCCTGGAGAGAAATAGAAGCAAGTGAGAGAGCAAGAGACGGAGGAAAAAGAGATAGGACTGTACATTGTCCTTGATACTTGTTACAGTGAGATCATGGTCATTGGCATTTCTCTGTCTCTGACCATGTTCTATTAGTCTGGAGACTTTCCAGGGAGGAAGTGGTCTTCTTTCCTATGGACCTCTCCTATAAGGCCAGTATAGTGTTGTCAATATATGGATGACGGATGGTTGGGAAAAAGAGGTAAAGGACACAAAGAAATGGATGCCTTCTGAGTCATGTTGAGAGAAACAGAATTGGGAAACAGACATATGGAAAATAACAGGTGCCAAAATAGAGGTAGAAGCCAACTAAGGAATGGTGACAACGATGACAACAGAGAAGGTGGGGAAGAGCAGATGAAAGCAAAGTAGATGGGAGGTAGAGAAAGCAGTTCTCACCCTAGAAATCTTCTCAGCATTTGGCATCTTGCAATTCAGGTGGCCTAGACAGAAAGTAAAGACAAGTGTGACTGAGGTCCACGCAGTTACTTAGAGGTTACCATTAGGATTGTGTAACACCTTGGGTCCCCCTGTACCTTCACTCACCTCTCTGCCACCTCCTGGGACATACTGGGGCTCTCCTTCTTCCACTAGACTGGCTCCCAGAAGCTATCAGGGCTGAAGAGAGTCCCATAAGGTCCTCTGCCTCTCCTTCAGGCTCCAGTGTTGGGCTGGAGATAGTCTGCCCTTTCTGGTCCCAGTTCCCACTCTTTGTTCCCAGTCTCTGTGTGCCTCCCTCCAGTATTACTTTGGGTATACTGACTTCTAACCCATCTGGCTCACACTCCGTCTCTGGTGCTGGTTTCTCTGCTTCTTTCTCAAATACTTCTCTTGCAAGAGTCTGATTTACTACCTCTAGTAATTCCTTGGGTGTCTCAATTTCTTCCTTCAAACTCTCCATATCCTTTTCCATACTTGTACTTTTTACCATATTATTGGACTCTTGTCTCTGAGTGTCTCTAACTAATATCTGTTTTTGTTCTCTGTCCTTCATCACCCTGGTTAATTCTTTCTCTCCTATTACATTTTCTCTCGATCCTTCTACTGGCAGTTTTTTGGTCTCCACCCCTACTGGCCCCCTCTCCAGGGTCACCCTCACTGCTGATTCTTCTAGTGTGCCTATGCCTTTCTCCACAGTCTGCATCCCTCTGCCTTGAATCCCCAATGACTCTATGCAAAATGGGTTTTCTGGATGTTGGTCTTGAGGTGTTGCCCTCAGTGAAAAGGGGCAAGATCCATGGGCATCAAGGTGGATAGCGACAGATTGGGTATCTGAGGCCTCGGACTCTCTTAGACAGAATGGCTGTGTAGCCAGTACCTCCCATGGTTCATCCAGGGTACCTAGAAGTACAGCCAGAGAGAGGGAGAGGTTGAGAAGTTTAACAGGTTGAGAAAGTATTAAGATAAATTCATGAACAATAAATCTGTATTAGTTATTAAAGAAAAGCTGGGAGTAGAGAGGATGGTTGTAACATTAATGGCTGTCTCACAAAGTAAGATCACTCCTTTATATATGAGTGCTCATAGCAGCCTCATAAAAATTGGGCTAGACAAGTTGTTCTATTGGTCTAAATAAATAAGACTTTTTTTTCCTACTAAGATGGAGAAACATCAGCAAAGTAAAGAATATGAAAGAAACATATAGCCCTGGCAGGTGTGGCTCAGTGGATTGAGTGCTGGCCTGCAAACCAAAGGGTCGCTGGTTCGATTTCCAGTCAGGGCACATACCTAACCACACGTTGATGTTTCTCTTTCTTCCTCCCTTCCCCTCTAAAAACAAATAAATAACATCTTAAAAAAGAAAGATGTAAAGGCAGAAATGATGATGCAAAGTTAGGGGCACAGAGGAGGGGAGTTTCTTATACCTAGGGCTTGGAAGCTGCCACAGGAAGTACCAGGCTTCTGGGTTAGAGTAAACAGGAAGACCTGGATGGGGTAAACTCTCCACGTTCTGGGCTGCTGTGCAAGGAAAGGTGGCCTAAGCACAAACTCCAGTGGCCCATTCTCAGTCTCCTCCCCTGCCTGTACCACCTTCAACGCCCTTCAAGGGCCACCAGTCTAATCTCCCAACTCCTGCTCATGTACAAGCATCCCCACAACATAGATTTCCTCACCTTCCGTAGTCTGATTCTCTCTCTCCACAAAGCACTGGGTAGCTTGTAGGTCTATATTTTCAGAATCTGGTGGGGATGAAATATAGGATAAGAAAAAAATAGTATCTCCCAGCTGGTGGCACAGTGGACAATGCACCAGTCTGCAAACCCAAGGGTTGCTGGTTCGATTCCCAGCCAGGGCACATAACCAGGTTGCAAGCCAGGCCTCCAGCCAGGCCTGTAGCTAGAGGCAGATGAAAGGCAACCATACACTGATGTCTGTCTCCCTCTCTCCCTTCCCCTCTCTCTGTAAATAATAAATAAAGTCTTAAAAAAAACAAACAAAAAAACTTATGAGTATTTATTTTACATTGAATTTACTCCCAGGCCCTAAGTTTTTGTTTCTTTAGTTCCTCCTGGAGTATCTTTTTCTTCTGTGCAACCTCCTCAACAATTTGCTTTTTCAGCAGGATTATCTCAGTGTGACAGGCAAAGCTCATGAGTGGGTTAATCCACCACGAGTTCTGTAAGTTCTGTACTGCACCTAGGGAACTTTGTTCACCTGGATATACTCAACGACCAGAGAGTCTCTATCTAAACCCTTAAGCTCTGCATTATTCTCTGCATTTTTAAGTAGGTGCAGCAAAAATTCAGCACTCTTGGACATCTCACCAAGGTACACACTTTGCCTCTTCACACAATCATAAGAAGGATCACAACTAACTTCAAAACAAAAACACAACCAGAACTGCCAGAAAATTGAACTGTATGGAAGTCTGACAACCAAGGATTTAAAGAAGAAATATTCATCCAGACATGTAGGAGGGGCAAAGACAGGGCACTGAGGTGGAGGTTGCAGTGTGGCAGCAGCCACAGCCTGTAGTGTGGGTGGTCCCACATTCCTGCATGGCAGATAAAAAAGCCAGGTGGGATACCTGGGAAGTGGTCCCAGCTCCAGGACAGACAACGCACCCTATGGTTCCAGTGCCAGGAAAATAAAGCAGTGTGAAAAGTAGTAGGGGTTGGGGTAGCAGAACTGCCCATCTCTCAGGGGAGTCTATTTAGAGGGTCCCATGGTCCTAGAATGTACACGAACCCACCCACTCTGGGAACCACCACCAGGACAACAGCTAGAGGGGTGCAAGTCACAAATGGGAAGTGGGTAAAATGACCAGAAAAGGGGAGAGTTCTGAACAAGTGTTATTGTTCTATCCCTGACCCCTCCCCCACATACAGTGCCACAAAGCAGTGAAAAGGGTGGCCCTGCAGTGATGAATACCTAGGGCTCCACCCCTTACAATGTAACAGGTCCACTAAGACAGTGTGTCAAAGCAGCTCTACCTAATACACAGAAATAAACATAGGGAAGCTGCTAAATTGAGAAGACAAAGAAATATGGCCTAAGTGAAAGAATAGATCAAAAATTCAGAAAAAAGAACTAAGTGAAAGAGATAGCCAACCTATTAGATGCAGAGTTCAAAACACTGATGATCAAGATACTGAGAGAACTCACTAAGTATAGTATATGCATAAGGAAAGACATGAAGGTACACTAAGTGAAATAAAGAAAAAATCCACAGGGAACCAATACTGAAGGGAAGGAAGCTGGGGCTCAAATCAATGAATTGGAATGTAAGGAAGAAATAGCCAGTACAGAATAAAGAAATGAGAATTAAAAAAAAAAACGAGGAGTAAGATGACACTGGGACATCTCCAAAAGTGCCAACACCTGAAACATTGGGACGCCAGAAGAAGAGGAAGAGCAAGAAATTAAAAAATTAGTCCTGGCCAGTATGGCTCAGTGGATTGAGTGCTGGCCTGCAAACCAAGAGGTTGAGGTTCAATTCCCAATCAGGGAACATGCCTGGGTTGTGGGCCAGAGGCAACCACACATTGACGTTTCTCAACCTCTCTTTCTCCCTCCTTCTCTTCTCTCTAAAAAATGAATACATAAAATCTTTTAATAAAAAATAAATAAATTGAAAGATTATGTGAAAAAGTAATGAAAGAAAAATTTTCTCAGTGGATTGGTGCTGGCCTGCAAACCTAAAGGATGCAGGTTTGATTCCTCAGTCAGGGCACATAACCAGGTTGCAAGCCAGGTCTCCAGCTAGGTCCTTAGGCTGGAGGCAGGTGAAAAGCAATCATACGTTGATGCTTCTCTCTCTTTCTTCCTCCCTCCCTCCCTGATCTTCTCTCTGAAAATAATGAATAAAATCTTTAAAAAAAAAGGAGAAAAAAAATTTCCTAATTTGGTGAAGGAAGTAGACATACAAGTCCAGGAAGCACAGAGACAAAGGACCCAAGGAGAACCACACTGAGACACATAGAGGAAGAATCTTAAAAGCAGCAAGAGAAAAGAAGTTATCTGCAAAATAGCTCCTGTATGACCATCAGCTGATTTCTCAAAAGAAACTTTGCAGGCAAGAAGGGACTGGCAAGAAATATTCCAAGTGATGAAAAGCAAGGACCTAAAACGAAGATGGCTCTATCCAGCAAAGCTATCATTTAGAATGAAAGAGTAACGTGCTTCCAAGACAAGGTAAAGCTAAAGAAGTTCATCATTATATGAAATGTTAAAGAGACTTAATTAAGAAAAGGAAGATCAAAACTATGAGTGTTAAAATGACAACAGGCACCCCCTAGCATGGGCAGCCAGAGCTCCAATGCTCCCTGGGGTGACGTGACCTCTGAGGAGGCAGCAGGTGCCTCCCCCGCTAGAGCCAATGGACAGGGGAATGGCCACGTGAAAAGCAATGGAGATTTATCCCCCAAGGGTCAAGGGGAGCTGCCCCCTGTGCATGAAACAGAGGAGGCAGCTGAGGATACTGGTGATACCATTGAGCCAGCACCCCCAAGCCAGGGAGCTGAAGCCAAGGGGGATATACCCACCAAGGAGACTCCCAAGAAGAAGAAATTCTCTTTCAAGAAGCCTTTAAAATTGAGTGGCCAGTCCTTCAAGAGAAATTGGAAGGAGGGTGGGGGTGAATCGTTTGCTTCCTCACCCGCAGAGGAAGAGCAGGAGCAGATTGGTGCCTGTAGCAAGGGAGGTACTGCCCAGGAAGGGAAGGCTGCTGCCATCCCCGAGAGCCAGGAACCCCAGGCTGCAGAGCTGTCCACTCCCTCTGGGCCAGAGAGCAGCCCAACACCTGCCAGCGAGCAGAATAAGCAGCTGGGTGGGGTCAGGATGAGTAGCTAAGCTGAAAAAACTGTGCTATCCTTGTGAGGTCAGTGCCTTAACCTGGTGCTCTGGCTGCCTTCCTGTTCCCAGAATAGAAGGGGCTGTTGCCCTCTCCCAGCCACTATTGATTCCCTTTTTCTTTCCTTCCCTCCTGTGGATTCTCCCATCATCCACCTGGTCTTCCTCTCAAGGCCAGTTGAAGATGGTCCCTTGCTGTTTCCCAAGTTAGATTAGTGATGTGAAATGTACCTGCCCAAGGCCCTACCTCTTTCCCTGTCCCCACCCCTGCAGAGGACAATTGCTGGTTTTCTCTCCAAATTCTTTTCCAAGTAGGTTTTGTTTACTCCCCAAATCCCTGAGCCAGATGTGGGGTGTCTACACTCCCAAACACTGAGTGTCCAGCCTTCTCCCTGTTGAGTTTTTAGTCTCTTGTGCTGTGCCTAAAAGTGGCACCTGGGCTAGGGGAGGAACACTGCCCCTGTCTAGGTTTTTATAAATATCTTACTCAATTTCAAACCTCCAGCTTGTGAATCAACTGTGTCTTTTTTTGACTTGGTAAGTGAGTATTAGGCTTTGGGGAGAGGGAAGGTCTGTTAATGTGAAACAACTTCTTGTCTTTTTCCCCACTCCCATTATTGTAAATAACTTTTAATGGCCAAACCCCAGATTTGTACTTTTTCTTTTTTCTAATTTCTAAAAACATTTTCTTCTGGTTTTACTGTAACATTTGAAAAAAGGAGTAAATGTTGTCCTTTAAAAAAAAAATGACAACAACCTTGGCTGGTGTGGCTCAATGGATTGAGCGCCAGTCTGCAAACTAAGAGGTTGCTGGTTCCATTCCCAGTCAGCACACCTGCCTGGGTTGTGGGCCAGGTCCCTAGTTGGAGGCATGTAAGAGGCAAATGGTCAATGTATATCTCACACTTTGATGTTTCCCTCTTTCTCCCTTCCCGTCTCTCTAAAGGTAAATAAACAAAATCTTTAAAAAAGTAAAAATAAAAAAATGACAACAAACTCACAACTATCAACAATTGAATTTAAAAAACAAACTAAGCAAACAACTAGATCAGGAACAGAATCATAGATATGGAGGGAGTGGGAAAGGGAAGAATGGGGGGGAAGGTATAGGGATTAAAAAGCATAATTGGTAGGCACAAAATAGACAGGGGGATGTTAAGAATACTAAAGGAGCCCTGGCTGTTGTGGCTCAGTGGATTGAGCAGTGGCCTATGAACTCAAGTGGTGCTGGTTCCATTCTCAGCCAGGGCACACAACCAGGTTGCAAGCCATGTCTCCAGCCACGTCCCCAGCTGGAGGCAGGTGAAAGGCAACCAAACATTGATATTTCTTTCCCTTTCTTCCTCCCTCCCTTCCCCTCTCTCTAAAAAAAATGAAGCCCTGACTGGTGGCACAGTAGATAGGCTACCCTTTTAGTAATAGCAGATGTTATTACCTATTTTCCATTTTAGTAATATGGATTACTTAGATAGTCTTTTTGAGGAGTCTATAAAACACATTAACTTATGTTTCTTTCTTTCTTTTTTTTTTTTTTAATTTTATTGTTGTTGTACTACATCCACCCCCTTTTTGCTCCCCTCTGTCTCCCTCCCCACCCACCCATTTAACTTATGTTTCTTGATGGAACGTCTGTTTATCTACATATACAAGTATTGAGCCACTCTCATCATCTGCTAGGTTACATTGCAGCTGTGAACACTGTTTTAATTATATTAACACTGGTTCGATATTTTTGGGACAGACCTCGTATGAGATAAAAATTAATTTTATAAAATGGAAATATAGTCCTGACTGGTGGCACAGTGGATAAGGCCTTCTTCGAACCCAAAGGTGCCTTAAAAATAATAAATTTAAAAAAAGGAAAAGAATAAAATCTTTAAAAAAAAATAGTAAAGGATTCTCTCCTTCTGTCCTTTCCCCTCTCTAAAAATAGTATTAAAAAAAAAAATAGTAAAGGAAATGGAGAAGTCAAAAAACTTACATGTATGACCCATGAACATGAACTAAGTGGGGCAGGGTGGGGATGATTGCTGGATGGGGTACTGCATGGAGGGGGACAAAGGGAAAACATTGGGACAACTGTAATAGCATAATCAATAAAATATACTTTAAAAAAAAAAAAAAAAAATCAGCCCTGAACGTGTGGCTCAGTGGATTGGAGCATCGTCTGCAAACTGTAAGGTTCCTGGTTGGGGGCGTGCAAGAGGCATCCAATCACATCGATGCTTCTCTCTCTCTTTAAAAAATAAAAATTTAGTGCTCTTTTTGAGCCACTGACCCTCGTTCATCCCCAATGTTTGACCTGAGCATACCCACCAATTCCACCTTCGTAATGATGGAATGGCACACATTGCTTCGATTAAGTGACACCCTTCAGCTATGTGGTGGCCTTTCAACTATGCATGCCCTTGATGGACTGGCAGTTTCACGAATGTTCTTAAAGTGAAGATGAAGAGCTGAACCTTTTGATTTGCATGATTTTGTGGGGTTTTCTGGGTTATGTGAATAGTAAGCCACTTTTCAGAGGTCACTTCTGACTGCTTTTGGGAAGATTTCACTCCACACTTAATTCTACCACCACAATGTGATGGTATTAGGATGTAGGGCACTTGGGAAGGGATTAGGTCCTTAGGGCGGAACCCTCATGAATGGGATTAATACCCTTATAAAAGAGACCCCAAAGAGCACCCTTGTGCTCCTCTGGCATTTAAGGACACAGTGAGATGTAGGCCACTTAAGAAGAAATCAAGCCCTTGCCAGATAATGAATCTGCTGGTGCCTTGATCTTGCACTTTCCAGCCTTTAGAACTGTGAGAAATATTTACTGTTAATAAGCCATCCACTCTGGTATTGTTACAGTAGGTTGAATGGACTAAGTCACCCTATAACTTTCTAGGGATCAAGGGAGAGCAGGCCAGCACTTACCATCATGGTTGTCTCCAGAGTCCTTGGTCATGTCCACATGTGGTTTTCTCCCACTTTCTCTGGGGTGTTGGGCTCTTTTTCTCTGTAGCTGGGTGGGTTCTTCTGCAGTACCAGTGTCTACCAAGAGACCTGTTAGGTTCTCCCCTGAGACAAGATGATCCTGTTCCACTTGTGCTATAGGTGGCCCACCCTGGGCCCCTGCCTCAAGGGCTGTCTCCTGCTGAAGACTGGGTACAACCCACTCTGTGCCAGCATCCCTTTCTGTTGGGAGCTGGCTCTTTCTCACATCAGCATCTGTTTCACAGTCCCCACCTGGATTAGGCTGGGCTTCCTCTAAATGCACCACAGGTAGCTTTGCTGGATCCTCTTCTGCTTCTACATTTGTTTGATTTGCCTGATTTGTCCATGCCATAGGCACCTGATCCTTATTCAGGAATGTAACAGCTGGCCCAGGGGGGACTTCCTCTTCCACTTGTGTGCAGATGCCCACTGTGGCAAAGGCTCGACTTCTTTCCAGATGGATTCTAGGTGAACTCTTATCTTCTTCCACTTCTCTATCACTATCCCTGAAAGGAGGTCGGCTCTTTTCTGAATGTGCTTTGTCTGTGTGACCATTGGGGATATATTCTCTCTTTTCCACCGGGATCTTCTCCTCCTCCTTATCTGTATCACTATCTCTGCCAGAAGAGGTTTGGCTAAGCAAAGCCAGAGATTGGCCTCTGTCCTCTACTATACCTGTACCTCTGTTCCGCAAAGCAGCTTGGCTTTCTTTCAGATGTGCCAAAGTGAGTGCTGCTGACATTTCTTGCTCGTCATCTGTATTGTTGCTGATCACCATGGAGGCTTGACTGTGCTCCAGTGGGATAGTGAGTGAGACCTCAGTCTCCATATCTATGTCATTACCAGCCAGGCTCTCCTGAAGATGTGCCAGGTCAGGTCCCCCAGAACTCTCTGTACTAACTCCACTGAGTATCTGCCTCTTCTTTGCAGGAACTGTAGCTGGGGTTGTGGGAATCTCTTCTTCCATGTCAGTATCACTGTCTATGAAGCCAGAAGGTAGGGCCCTTTCCAGATGAACTTCAACTGGCCTTCCTGAAGGCCTGCTCTCATCATCCACATTTGTCTCACTGTCCTCCCTAGCGGGTTGGCTCCTCTCAAGAATCACCCCAACTGGAACCACCCCATTGCCTGTATCCCTCTTGGCTCTTGTGTCATTCTTCTTTTCCTTCCCTGAATACTGATCCTTTTCACATTGGGTTTCAGTTGTGATGGCTTTAGGCTGATATGTGTCTGCAGTGGAATTTCTTGTGGCAGCTGAGCAGGCCTCCCCTATTGCTGGTTGTGGACTTTCTTCCTCATCTGTGTCACTGTCAAGGTTGAAGGCACAAGGTGGCCCAGGGCCATCCGGGGCAGAAGAAGGCCCTTCTTCATCACTATGAAGGGAAGAAAAGAGAAAAAAATCTACAAGGTCTGTCCTGCAAGTATGTGCTGTGCAAACTGTTTGAATTATATTGACATTGGTTCAATACTTTCAGGATAGACCTTGTATATCCCAGGAAGGGATACCTGACTCAACTGTGAGCTACTAAAGAGCAGAAACAAGGTAGTATTTGTTTTTCTATCTTTAGCAATTAGTTCTCCACTTGGCACATCACAGGTGCTCAATAAAAATTCAGCTAGTGAAAGAGTATATGTAGTTCCCCAGCCCTCACTTCCATGATAATTATTTCTCTTAGAGATGTATCCTTCAGTCCTGGGTTCCTCCTCTTTCTGAAGACTCAGGTGTCTGGCCCTTCAGCAATTACCTCTCTGGAATGACTGTTGCCAAAGGGGAGGACATAGCCCTTGGCTTTTTCTCCATGCACTGTTCAGAAAGAGGATCTGCCAAGAGTAGAAAGGAATAAGTTGACAGTTTTATTTACATTCACCATTCCCCTCTCCTCGTCCACCCTCCCAATACATACACTTACCTACTTCCTCTTCTGAGTCCTCAGCCAAAAGGATTCCCCAGGAATGAGTTCCTCCCTGTACCCTGGGTGTCTCCTCTACAGTAAGGGGGCCCCGGGAGACAAAGGGCAAAGAGACATCCAGGCGATGGTACTGACAGGGCAAGTCAGCAAAGACAACCAACTCCTGGTCCCTTAGACGATGACTCATCCCAGGGCTCAGGAACTTAGGAGGCCTCAGGATTTGCGTACCATTGAGACTCCCACAATCCCAGAGAACAGGTGCCTTGTTCCATGCCAGGATTTCAATTACTGCATGTTGTTTGGAGATGGATGGAAAGGGCAGGGCCACAGAGCAATCAGGCATTCGGCCTACCACATTCTTCCCAAGGTAGAGCGGGAAATCTAAGAATCAGAGAGGCAGATAAGTTCCCAGGCCATATTCCTGGCCTGTTATTGGGAAAACTTCTGGTTAAGTACACGACTACTCACTCAAGGTCATGCATTAGAAAAATAAAGGCCCTAGGAGGACTTCTAAATAAAGAATATATGCGATGCATTATTCATAATCAACACCCACTCATCCATACTAGATTTTTTTTCTATTGCTATAAAATATACACAAAATGTAACATTTTAACCATTTTTAAGTGTACGGTAAAAATCACCCCCAGTAAGTCCAGAGCGCTTGCCTGGAACAACAAATCACAAATCAGTCAGCCCCTTCTTTTATCAGATCCCTGTGAAACATATACAAGTTTCTTATAACCCTCCAACTACTTCTCCTCAAAAATAACAGGCCTATAGCAGTACTTCAGCATCCATACCCTCTGACCTTTTTCTGGTCCGTGGACACTACTGAAGATATGTAGTCGCCCTAAGGGCTCCAAGCTACACTCCAAGGAGTTACCGGTTCTCTCCGTTTCCTCCTCTTCTTCTATCTCCCAGTTAATAGCCTGGGTGTCCTCCATGATCTGGGAAGGAAACACATTACCATCATCTCTATCATTAGTTTGCACAGTCTGAGACAGCAGACTCACAACTGGGAGTAAAGATGGATAATTACAAAATTTGATGCTTCTCTTTATGTCAAGCATTGTTGTTAACCTAAAGCACTGAAAATATGTTTTTGTTCATGATACAGTATAAGATACATCATGAGGTCCCAAAGTTACAAGTAAACGGTCCTCAACTTACAATGTAGTTACATCCCAATAAAGCAGAAAATGCACTTAAAACACCAAACCCATCAAACATCATAGCTTAGCCTAGCCTACCTTAAATGTGCTCACAATACTATAGTTGAGCAAAATCATCTGAACACAAAGTCTATTTTATAATAGTGTTGAACATCTCATGTAAATCATGTACACCAACCTGGCTGGTGGCACAGTAGATAAGGCGCCAGCCTGCAAACCCAAAGGTTGCTGCTTGATTCCCAGCAAGGCATATAACCAGCCTGAAAGCCAGGTCTCCAGTCAGGTGTGAAGCTGGAGGCTGGTGAAAGGCAACCATAGATTAATACTGCTCTCCTTCTCTTGCTCTCTCCCTTCCCCTCTGTCTAAAAATAATAAAGTCTTTTAAAAAATTACGTATACTACTTTTGCAATACTCTGAAGTATAAAATCATAGCTTGAAGAACATTTGTAATATAAAATCACACATTTATATAAACATTTTGAAAAACGATGTTAACCTTACTATATATGTTTTAATTTTTTTCTATTTCCTATTTGTACATGGGAATTTGCAACCCACTAAATTGATTTCAATATCCATTATTGCGTTGCAATTCTAGTTTGAAAAACACCATTTTAATGGGAGGTAACTTTTGCCAAGCATCAAGTGTTGGGCATTATGTTATGTGTCAGGCATAGTAGCCATGAGGTAGGCATTTAGGAAACTAAGGCTAAAAATATTAAATTATTTGCTAAGGGTAACATAGCAGTAAGTGTAAAGGGTAGCAATAAATGTGCTTCTGGCTCCAAAGCCCATGCTTTTTACACTTTACCAGACTATCTCAGTGTGATCAGAAAAAACTGATTCATTTAATCATCTAAAGAACCCTGTAAAGTATTATTATGTTTTATTTCTTTGATAAAGAAACTGCAACAAAGGTTATGGAACTTGGCTCAAGATCACCCAGATAATGTCTCTGTTTAATATTCTTTGATGGCTTTCCATGCCCACAGAATAAAATAAAATTTAAACTCCTTCGTAGGGGCCAACACTATCTGAACCTGGTGTCCTGCAATGCATTCTTCGACCCCTCCCCAACAAAAGCCACAAGGGTCTTCTTCCCAATCTTGGAACTCACTGTCCCCATTACACCACATCTACATTACTTAGGCCAGCTCCTTGGTCCTTAGCTCCTAGTTTTCTGGTCCAACGTCTACATATCTTTTCCCATTCAATTCAAATGTTACTTCCTCAGCAAAGCCTTTCCTGGAGTCTTCCGTGCTTTCTGTGTTCCTAACGTATTCATTCACATGTTCCACAGTGGCTGATGGACTTGTACCTATTCCGACACTTCTCACCATACTGTAAGCATTTCTGCCTTCACATACCCCCTCCAGAACTGGACCAGCGGAACTATGTCTTTTCCTCTAGGGTCCATGATGTTCGCCCAATAGTAGTATTCCGCACCTGGTCCCATTCCAAGTGTTAGAAATACACTCATGAACCAAACATAAAATTAACCCTGCCCTCCTAGAGGTTACACCACCAATCTCCAGATGAAAGAACCAATGGAAGTAGATGAAAACTCATTAAGCATACTTCACTTAGAAAGATGCCACCCTAGGGAGAAAGCGTTGACAGGAAAAGTAGGACGCCTCCATTACAGTTAGTGCTCTGGGCTTCTAACTGGCGACCTCTGCGAATGCCTAAAACCCTTGGCTCCAATCCAACTGGCCACCACCTTTGATTTCCAACATGATGGGTTCCCCCCGGGCCCAAAAGTCTCCCAATTGTCCTCATACCTAAACTCGGGGCAGGGCGTCAAGTAAGGATGAGTATTAAATCCGAAAAGCAATTTCCAAATCCCCTCCGCCCAGTCGCACCCAAAGCACGCCCCTCCAGCCCCCGAAAGAAACAAGATGGCACCACGGCAGCGCGCACTCCAGAACTCACCCACTTTGAGCCTCAGCGCCCGCTACCAGTAACGGCCGGGACCCGGTGGCGCGCGCACCTCAGCCGGGTCGGAGCTGGCTTGCTGATTCGTTCCAGCTGCTATCTTTCACAGCTCCAGGGCCAGCCACTGGACGAGGCCCTAAATAAGGAGGCCTGGCTAACGCCCCGCCCACGCCCCGCTTCCTACAGCTCGCCCAAAGGGTCGGCTCTTCCGGTGTCTGAGACTAAATGAGAGAGGCGATGGTTCCCGTGCGCGCGCACAATAGCGCAACTCGATTGGGCAGCTCCAAGGATCCGCCCACGACCCACCGCCCACTTCCCGCGCAGATATCCAATCCACGACCACAGAGACGCGCTGCTGGCGTTGCCTAGAGAGGCTTGCCATAGTTGTCACTCCCTGATTCCGGGCCAGAGTGTACTTCAGATATGGTGGATGCTGACTAATGGAAATGGAAATAGTTTGCGTGTTGCTTTCGTGGCCAGAGGCTGCATTTTGGAGAACAACCCGCAGGCGTGGCGTTTGAGGACTCCTCACTGCACTAGAACTTCCACTTACGTTTGATTTGCTTGCCATGTCATTTCCTCCCTGAGATTACAGCCCTGATGAGGTTGTTTTCCTAAAGCATAAGATCCTTAGGCAAACAGAGAAAACCGCTTTTGCTAACTCTCTTAAGGCTGAACGAGGTCCTCCAAAGAGTGTAGGAAGGATAATTTATTTCATTATCTCATTCTAAGACAAAAGGGTAGTATTATACACGATTTGACTTGTGTATAATGTCCTTTTAAAAAAAATTCGCTACCTCACTTAATTCTGATTAAACAATCCAATAGGTAGAAGTAGGTTTGTGCAGAGGTAACTGAAGCTCTGCTAAGTTAAATGACTTTGCTAGGTTCGGTAGAGACAAATTGAAACCGGATCTTTGATTCTAAATTCCAAACAACACCTCCACAGAAGTAACTTCCATTGTGATCATGCCCTAAAGCATTTTAAAGAAATCTTTTAAATAATGGGTGAAGGTCGTCTTACTCAACATTCTTTTATTTATGAGTTGACATGTATATTGAATCCAATGTGAACTAATAATGATGGCCTTGGTATGTCCTCTAGTATAGTGGTTACCACATTCTACTGTTCATATTTTTCACCAAATTAGGCCAGGGAGCTGATCCGTAATCATTTTTTGTATCCCTAGCTCCTGGTTTGCGGGACACTTCGTACCTATCAAGTAAGTTAATCGCGGTGAGAAAGCATGCAGTTTGATTTGAACCCATCCATTTTTCTGCCATAAATGCCCCTCCCCCATTTTAAAGTTTAAATCCTGGGGCTCTTGAAAGGTTTCAAATTGCCAGCCAGTTAGTCAGTGAAATGTTAGCTAACTAAAAAACTGCTGACTTTATCAAAGTGTCTAAAGGCAAGCTGAAAAGACAATGAAATTCTAGCAGACATCTCATCCCATTGTTCTGTTTGACAAAACCAGATTCTTCAACGCTGCTCTAAGGCTCAGATCTCCTACAGGGACGGAGGCTTCTCTGGCTTCACAGATCCCTGATTAACAGTTTCTCTAAATCATTCCATTTATTCTTTTGAACATACCCGCCCCCACCCCCCGCCCCCGACAATTACATCTCTATCCTGAAAAACCCTTGCTGTAATTTTGTTTCTCTTTCTAAATATTATCGTTAGAAAACACCCAAGGAAATAGCAGGAAGGCAATCCCCTCCTTCCTGTGGTATCTGGGGGAGCAGCGGCTTAGTGTTCAAGCTTTCCATCACCAAAGTGTCAGTTGTTAAATAGCAGAGCTGGGTGCAGCGTTTCTCTCTAGTTTTTGCTGAGCTAAGCAGTCCAGTCCTTAGAGCTACTGCTGTAGGGAGCTTTCAGGGCGTGGTCACTCCACCTCCCAACGCCTGGCACCCTAGGCTTCCCAATTCCTGCAGCCCCGAAAACGACTACATTCTTGCATTAAAACAACAACAACAGCTCAGGCTTAGAGGAAAGTTATTTTGGGCAAGGTCTTTTTCATGAACCGCCAAAAACCCAATCCCCTAAATCCAACATCCCTTCATTTTTGCAGTGTGGACAATAGAGGACTACAACTCCCAAAGAGGACTGCGCTAACTCTTCCGAGCAGAGACCAATAGACGTCGGCTGCCTGACCAGCGTCAACTAATCAGAGGCAACCTCACGGAGGCTTTGTCTCTGAGCTCAGCGCGGGCCCTTCTCCCGCTTCCTGCCTGGCGCACGCGCGCCCCGCCTTGCTCCCCTACCCTCCCGCGCCCTACCCTTTCCTTTCTACTTCTCAGAACCTCAGTGCTGCTGTGTTCGGACTTCGCTGATCCAGCCTCCGGGGCACGTCCGATTCTACCAGCCTGTGAGCAGTAGCCGAGGAAAAAAACCACCACATTTTCTTGCCCCATTTTTTTTGAGGCGAGCAAAAAAATTTTAATTTGAGCCATGAGGGAAATCGTGCACATCCAGGCGGGCCAGTGTGGCAACCAGATCGGTGCCAAGGTAAGGATTTTGAGCCTCTTTTAACTTTATTTTTGAAAAGAAAAACACCCAGATAAACTATGAAGGATGATTGTGGGCTGTTTGCAGTCTCCATCCTTAGTCAAACTGCCAAAAACAAATTTTATGTGCATAATACATAGTTGTAGGTAAAATTTGCTTTTGAAAAATGGGGAATTCTTTTTCTTGGCAAAGTCATTTTGTCGAAGCTATCAAAAGCACCCTTGAGATTTGAGGGGCGGGAAGACCGAGGTTCTGTAAGATTTTACTTAAAGGGACTCTCCTAACGGTCCCAGAGCGGGGGAGAGAGGGCGATGCCGAAACTGGTCGAGACAAAGCGAGGCCAGGTTCCCCCATGTGTATCCCCTTGGCGGGGTTTCGTAGGCCAAGGCCGAAAGGGAAGGGAAGAGGATGAAGGAGCAGCTGCAGAGCCCAGCTCCCAAGTTGAGGACGCAGCGTGCCAGGGTGGGGACCCTGCGCGTTACCTGCACAAAAGACCACGGGGTCTCCACTCGGTGATGGCCGAGTGGCGGGCCCGTACGTTTTCGTGGATGGAAGTTTAACGTGGGCCGGATTCATTTTGCTGCCTTTATTGCTCCTTTACGGGACATTTTTAGGAGGGGGTAGAGTAAGATCGAAAAAGGGGGTCCTTTTCTTTAAAGGGTCCTTCGGGACTAAATGGTGGGAGAAAGGAAGAGAATCCTTATTTAAAGCAAGAGGAGGGAGAAATTAGCCAAGGGATAAAATTCCGAGGCCAAGTTTTTTTTTGTTGGGGTGGGGGTTGGTTTTTTGCGCGCGGCTACAGCGTTGCAGGAAAGGAAGTGCGGGATCTACGTTGTGGCCGTAGGGCAGGGTACTTGGGGCGGGTACTGTGTGCGACCCTGCGGGCAGCTAGAGGGCGCGCTTGCTCGAGCGAAGCCACGCCCTTTTCGCGCCGAATTCGCGCCTCGGCCCCGCCCACGCGCGGTGCCTCTCTTTTGTCCGAGGCTATACGCGCGCGCTTGCGCTGAAGTTGCCTAGAAGGCTCCGGGTGGGTGACTGCGGCAGCTAGTTTCTCCCCGGCCTTTTCTGCGCAGCGTGGAGCAGTGGTGCCCTGTGTGGAGGGTGAGAGGTGAGCCTACCTATTCGGGTCGGCCCTCTCAGCCATACCACCCGTATCTGGATCTCTGGGCCTTTCTAGCTGGACATTTCAAATGGCTTTCTGGGGGCGGAGGTTTTTAGGGAGGGGAAGGGCGTGGCAGGCAGATCGAAGGGTCTGCCCTAGAACAGTGTGTCTGGAGTTCAAGTGGTGGGGGCAGGGGCATAATTGTCTGGGATCTGAGCAGTGAGGGTTTATCCGTTTTTCCGACAGTTCTGGGAGGTGATCAGTGATGAACATGGCATCGACCCCACTGGCACCTACCACGGGGACAGCGACTTGCAGCTGGATCGCATCTCGGTATATTACAATGAAGCCACAGGTGAGGCAAGAAGCCCAGGAAGATAAGTCCCATCTCCTACAGTCTTTACATTTCCAGGGAACCCCTTATCTCTTTTGGGTGAAATTTGTCCTTTCCCTTTGGAGACCTTCCTCTAATTTCTCACTATGTGGACCAAAGACTAGCTCTGCTGGCATCTAATATCAGTGCCTGGGATAACAGATTTGGGACCCTGGCTGTCACCTAGCCCCAATTATTTACTTTCTGCCAATTTTCACTCCTACTTTCTTCCCTGTAGGTGGAAAGTATGTTCCTCGTGCTATCTTGGTGGATCTGGAACCTGGTACCATGGACTCTGTTCGCTCAGGTCCTTTTGGGCAGATCTTCAGGCCAGATAACTTTGTTTTTGGTAAGCTTTGTAGATACCATCATATTCAATTTATGTGGGTACAAGAGGACAGCAAAAGTTAGGAAATGACTAAATTAATGGAGAGCTTTTATAGGGCCAGGCTTTGAAATCTCTAATGGAGGATGAGGGGTATGTCACAGGTGAGGGAGAAAATGAAGATAGAGCCATGAGCATTATTCCAAGAGTTGAAAGATAATTGTGTATATACCACACTACTAATCAAGCTTTGCCTCTTGACCTCATTCCAGGTCAGTCTGGGGCAGGCAACAACTGGGCCAAGGGCCACTATACAGAGGGTGCTGAGTTGGTTGACTCAGTCCTGGATGTGGTACGGAAGGAGGCTGAAAGTTGTGACTGCCTGCAGGGCTTCCAGCTGACCCACTCGCTGGGTGGAGGCACAGGCTCTGGAATGGGTACCTTACTCATCAGCAAGATCCGTGAAGAGTATCCTGACCGCATCATGAACACCTTTAGTGTGGTACCTTCACCTAAAGTGTCTGACACTGTGGTTGAGCCCTACAATGCCACTCTCTCTGTCCATCAGTTGGTAGAGAATACTGATGAGACCTACTGCATTGATAACGAGGCCCTCTATGACATCTGCTTCCGCACCCTCAAGCTGACCACACCAACATATGGGGACCTGAACCACCTTGTCTCAGCCACCATGAGTGGTGTCACCACCTGCCTCCGCTTCCCTGGCCAGCTCAATGCTGACCTCCGCAAGCTGGCAGTCAACATGGTCCCTTTCCCACGCCTCCACTTCTTCATGCCTGGCTTTGCCCCTCTAACCAGCCGTGGAAGTCAGCAGTATCGGGCCCTCACTGTGCCTGAACTCACCCAGCAGGTATTTGATGCTAAGAACATGATGGCTGCTTGTGACCCCCGCCATGGCCGGTACCTCACTGTGGCTGCTGTCTTCCGTGGGCGGATGTCCATGAAGGAAGTAGATGAGCAGATGCTCAATGTACAAAACAAGAATAGCAGCTACTTTGTAGAGTGGATCCCCAACAATGTCAAGACAGCTGTCTGTGACATCCCACCCCGTGGCCTGAAAATGGCAGTCACCTTCATTGGCAATAGCACAGCCATCCAAGAGCTGTTCAAGCGAATCTCAGAGCAGTTCACAGCCATGTTCCGCCGGAA
>PVIW01012874.1:0-30006 GCA_004026585.1 Noctilio leporinus
TCATAGCAGTACTATTTACAGTAGCCAAGTGCTGTAAACAGCCTAAGTGCCTTTCAGTGGAGGATTGGATCAAAAAACTTTGGTACATCTACACAATGGAATACTACACAGCAGAAAGAAAGAAGGAACTTGTACCCTTTGCAACAACATGGATGGAACTAGAAAGTATTATGCTTAGTGAAATAAGCCAGTCAGTGAAAGACAAATACCATATGATCTCACCCATTATAGGACAATAACGAACAAAACTAACAACAAGCAAAATAAAACCAGACATATGAATACAATGAATAGGCCTTCCGTGGGCAGGAGGAAAGGGTGTGTGGGGAGGAAGAGGCAGGGAATGGGAGCCATTTAGACAAGAACCTAGTATGGAGGAACCATGGACATGGACAACATGTGGGATGACTTTGTTGGGGAATGGGTGGGTGGGGAAGAGGACAGAGGGGTGCAAAAAGGGAATGGAGGTAATCCAACAACAATAAAATTTTTTTTAAATCCACACATGAAAATCAGCTGCATTTTATACATTAATAATGGATAATATAGAAAATTAAGAAAACATTTATATTTATAATAGCATCAAAAAGAATAAATACTTATGAATAAATTTAACTAAGGAAGCATAAGGCTCATGCACTGAAAACTACAAACATTGATTAAAAATAAAGAAGACATAAATTTTAAAATTCTGTGTTCATAGATTGGAACACTTAATATTGTTAAGCTGTAAGTGCTACCTAAAGGGATCTACAGTTTCAATATAACCTCTATCAAAATCCCAATGGCTAATTTTCAGAAATTGAAAAATCCATTCTAAAGTTCAGGTGGAGCTCCTAAATAGTGAAAACAATCTTGGAAAATAGAGAAGTTGAGGGACTCACACTTTTTTTATTATTAAACTTTCCAGAGAATTACCATAATAATCAAAACAGTGTGGTAGTAACATAAGGATGGACATATAGACCAATGTAATCAAGATATCTGAAATAAACCCTTACATAATGGCCAATTGAGCTTTTACAAAGGTACCAAGACCATTCAGTATGGGAAAGGGCAATCCCTTCAACAATTGGTTTTGGGAAAACTGCATAGGTTATCCACATGCAAAGAATGAAATTGGTCTCTTACCTTACGCTATATACAAAAAGTGATTGAAAATGGGTCAAAGACCTAAATATAAGACCTAAAACTATACAACTCTTAGAAGAAGACATAGGGTGAATCTTCATGATATTGGTTTTGGCAATGATTTCTTGCATATGACATCAAAATTATAAGCAACAAAACAAAAACAATAAATTGGATACCATCAAAATGAAAGCTTTTTGTTCATCAAAAGATACTATCAAGATCATGAAAAGATCCACAGACTGGGAAAAGTGTTTTCAAAGCATACACCTGATAAGAGGTTAGTTCCAAGATTTTCACCAATACAACTGATAAGGGGTTAATATATAAAATTTATAAAGAACCTGTAAAACTCAACACCAAAACAACAAACAATACAATTAAAAATGAGCGAAGGACCTGAATAGATACCTCTCCAAAGAGAACAATCAGATGCTCAATATTACTAATCATGAGAGGAATGCAAATTAAAACCCCAATGAGATATCATCTCACACCTGTCAGAATGGATATTATCATTAAATCAACAAACAACAAGTGCTGGCAAAGGTGTGAAGAAATGGGGATGCTTTTGCACTATTGGTAGAAATGCAGATTGGTGCAGCCACTGTGGAAAGCAATACGGAGTTACCTCAAAAAATTAAAAATAGAACTGCCTTACAACCCAGCAATTCCACTTCTGGGAATTTATCCAAAGAAACTTGAAACACTAATTCAAAAGAATATAAGTAACCTTATGTTCAATGTAGCATTATTTACAATCGCCAAGGGTTGGAAGCAACTCAAGTGTCCATCAGCAGATGAGTGGATTAAACAACTATGGGATATTTAACTATGGAATACTACTTGGTCGTAAAAAAGAAGAAAATTTTACCCTTTGAGACAACATGAATGGACCTGGAAAACATTATACTAAGTGAAATAAGTCAATCAGAGGAAGAGAAATACCATATGCTATCACTCATATGTGTAATCAAATGAACAAACTGAACTAACAAGCAAAACAGAGACAGACTCACAAATAGAGAGCAGGCTGACAGCTCTGGGGTGGGGTTAGTGGGTGGAGGGATTGAGCAAAAAGAAAAAGAATTCATGGACATGGACAACAGTGTGGTGATTGCAAGAGGGGGAAGGGGGTGGGTGGAGGTGGAAGAGGGTATTAGAGAGATAAATGGTAATGAAAACACACAAAAAAAATATCTTCAAAATTCCTACAACTCAATGACAACAAAAATAGACCAACTCAATTTTTTAAGATAGGCAAATGATGTAAATAGACACTTCTCAAAAAACACATATAAATGGTCAATTATCACTTGAAAAGATGCTCAACATCACTACCTACTACAGAAATGCAAATAAAAAGCATAATGATAATGATGGTTGCATGAGTGGTCTGTGCAAGCAAGCTATTTTGGCAACAGTGTTATTTTAGGGAATGAATGTGATTGCTCTTCTGTAATGTTTCATTGATCTGTTGAGAAATACATATAATGAAGATGGATATAAGTGCTTAAAAAAACATAATGAGATACCACTATATACCCATTAGGATAGCTATTTTTGTTTTTTAAATGGAAAATAATAACTGTTGGTGAGGATGTAGAAATAGTGAAATCTTGTGCATTGTTAGTGGGATATAAAATGATGCAGCCAGTATGGAAAATGATTGGGTGGTTCCTCAAATAGTTCAACAAAGATTTGCAATATTATCTAGCAATTCCACTTTTAGGTATACAAGGTCTGTCCAGAAAGTCTCGAGTCAATGTCAATATTATTAAAACAGTTTGCTCCCCCTGATACTTTCAGGACAGACCTCGTATACCTTGAACAATTGCAAGAAGGGACTCTAACAGATATTTGTGCATCAATGTTCATAGCATTATTCATAATAACCAAAAGGTGGAAATATCCCAAATGTCCATCAACAAAGGAATGGGTAAAATGTAGTATATGCATAGAATGGAATATTATTCAGCCTTTAAAGGGAATGAAATTCTGATCATGCTACAACATGAATGAACCTCAACAACATTATGCTAACTAAATAAAGCCAGATACAAAAGTACAAATATTGTATAATTCCACTTTATATGAGGTACTTAAAGTAAGCAGATTGATAGAGACAGAAAGTAGAGTAAAAGTTTCCAGGGACTGTGGAGAGTGGAGAATGGGGAAAACTGCACATCTAATTGTGTAGGGAAGGTCTGAGAATGTAGACATAGACACAGAGTCAAATGGGCCTAGGCTTAAATTAAGTATTGGCTCTGCCATATACTAGGTGTATGACATGAGTTAAGTTACCTAACTTTTTAAAATCTCAGTTTACTCATCTAAAAAAAAAAAAAAACAAAACTCAGATCATAGTCACACCAAACTCACAGAGCAATTATGAGGGTTAAAGAGATGTACATATAGAGCACTTAGCAAAGAGCTTAGTGCCAAATAAGCAGTCAGTGAATGTTACCTATTATCAGCCTTTGATAAGTTCTTGGCACATACTAAATTTTTGTTGAAGGAATTACATGAAACTGCATAATTGCTATAATGATGAAACTCATGGAAGCCTTAGTTGGGGGAGGGGGAAGAGGACTTTGGAGGGGATGAATACAGAATAACTTATTGGAAAGTCAGCAACAGGACAGAACAGAACCCCAAAATATGTTCTGTACGTATTTGACAATGTGATAGCATGTATGTGACAGTTTATTTGAATATCAGTGCTACTTCTGGGATCAGCTCTACTCTTCCAAGAGAAATAATAATTCTTGCCCTTTTTCCTTTTTTTGCACTTTTTATTCCCCTCTTTCTTAAGAAGGGCTGGAAATCTGGCAACAAAGGAAAAATTACGTATGTGTATGCCTGCATTTTAATTTTTACCTCCTTCCATGAAACTCTTACCATAGTTTAAGCATTTAATAAATAATTCAAATCAAGCCTGTCACATTAGATTCTCAATTAACATTTGTTGGGTGATTGAATTTATAAGTGAGCTCACCATGCTCTCCTCCTCCACCGTATGGGTGCTCCCTGTGACATTCCTCTAAGAACACCATTTTTAAATTATCTAATATTCATATCTAATTCTCTTTTAAAGGTTTTCAAAAATAAAGGGTTTCAAGTCAGCTTCCAGTGTTACTGCACAAGATAAAATAATTAGGGAATTAGAAAAGACTGGTTATTTAAGTTAAAAGAAATGTGGACACAAGGTTCACTGTTTTAGAGGTGGATTGATAAAAGGGTTCTGAGCATCCTAACAGCCATCATAAGGAAAGTTAATTCCTCAATTCACATTGTCCATATGATTCAAAACACACAATTACTCAACAACCTCAGTTACCAAAAATTCAATAACTTTTCTTTGAGTTATTATTTTAAAAATATTTCATGTAATAAATGCCTTCAAGAATATTATACAGTAAATAAAAACTGGATTTCATTGTTCTATTGTGTATTGTAATCCTTGATGTAGTAGCCCCGTGATGTAACACCAAAGTGGATGGATTCTAAAAGGGACCAAAACGATTTTATCCAGGTTTGAAGCTCTGGCCATTTAGCTTCACAGAATTTTTTTTAAAAAATCACTTATCCAGGAGAGATGATTATACAATTATTTGTCTTCTCAAAATATTTATTCCTTAAAATTAAGTTTAAATAAGTGTTTGGCAGTAGAAACCTTGTGGTTATAATCTCTAACAGGCACCCGTAATGTCTCTAATCTTGTAACCTATGACTTTAAGGAGGATACCTTTGACATCATTTTATGAAAGCAACGGAACCTTTCAGGTCACATGACTGGACGAGGAGCCATTTTAGTACCTCAAGTAGGTAGACCATGGAGTACACTGAGGGACAGTTCTCCCATAAGTTGGAAAGTGATTCGACGTCAGCAACTTCAAAATCAGAAATTATGAGTTTCCAAGATCCCCAAATTCTTGTCGATTCCGGAGCTGAAATTTCCGATAAATCTGGCACCCAAACTGTGGGTAACCAAGGCACCTTAACTCCTGCCGGCCATGGCGCCCAAGCTGATGCCCAAACTCCTCTGGTTAACTTAATGGAAGGGATAGGTAAGTGGCTTTACGGTTTCCCGCTCCCACAAGTTAAGGATATTCTTCAGGAGTTTATTTGAACTGTGTGACCCCCTGTAGCAGAAAGAAGTGGCATAACTTGTGTCCCTGTTCAAAAGACGTAAAATAATGACCGGTGGAAGAAAGACAGTGGCTAATGTTAGAGTAGCTTGGATGCGGATTCCAAATATTTAATGGATTTGAGGGGTGACATTTGTCATCAGGTGAGGACCAACCAAATGTGCCACCCTTTTTACAAAGATCCCGGTGCACTGGTAAAAGTCCAGTGGCCACTCCAAAGGTTGCCCCTGTGTCAAGAGAATTTGTTCTGAAGCCCTGTCCCTCGAGATACCTGAGCTGCCGCGTCCCCGCCCCGCTCAGTACCCCTCCAGTCTTTCCCACACTCCCACGCCCAACTTCACACTCCTCCCTTCACTCCCGCGGGTACACGTCAACCAGGCCGTGCCTCGAGGCCGCAGCCTGTCATCTAGTCCAGGCGGCCACGGAGGCGTGGCGAGGCGGGGAGGGGCTGTGAGCTCGGCTGCTACCTGCCGCTGCACAGTCCACTACCAGCCGCCCGCTGTCCGTCTCCATGGCTTGCCACCCGGGAGCCCACTCTCGTCCCCTTCGGAACCGGGAGCGCAGAGAGGCGGGTCCCTCCCGTGCCGCCTTTCCGGAGCCGGCGCAAGTCAGCCGAGGAGCAGGTGAGACGACCAGGCTGAGTGTCCTGGGGTGGGTCAGCGCACAGTGCTTCACTTACTTGGTAGCCTGGACGGTTAATTTCGAAGGCTGGGACCCCTTGATTTTCCAGGGAAATCCGTTCAAAGTCTAGGAACTGGACATTTCCCTTGGAAACTTAGGACCCATGAGTGGTCATTGCCTCCAAACTGCAGCCAGCGGCTGCGAACTTGAGAAAATGCCTATTTTGGCTGATGCTGATCTGAGCTGCCCGAAACATGCTGTCAGTCGCCTTCCACCTCGCTATAATTCTAATTCCAAATCTCATTCTCCTGACGCGAGATGGAGCTGGGAGGTAAATGATGGAGAGCGGTCCTGTTAATTTAATTATGTATCAAAGAGTGCTTGCTAGAAAAAAAGTGGATGTCTTTTCTTAAATACCATACAACGAGTTCATTGGGTAAATTAAGGTAACAAATTTTGAAAAATATTAAAAACTTATTTCAGCTAGGGTCGTCAACCTTTTCTGAAAGTTGCAGTTTTCACATTCTTTCTTTCATACAACAGGAGTTGTGAGAAAGGCATTGAAATGAACAAAATGCCCTAGTCTTAATTCTGCTGAGAAGTTTAAAAGTTACTACTGATTTGATAAAATCTTGCATAGCAGCTAGTTCTTCAAGTATCTACTTCTGCTCCCAATCTTGTGTTTGTTACATTTTGTGCTTTATACAATCTTCCCAGCCCCAAGATTTTTCATTTAATTTGCTTCATTTTAATTACCTTTCTCCCTCATGTTTACATTGTGTGTGTATAACTGTATGAAACAAAGAAAAAAATAATTATCACAAATAATAAATACCTGTCTTTCTCTGTCTTTTTCTCTCTCTCACCCTTGCTGTCTGCCTTTCCACTGCTGGCCTCTCTTGTGCTTTCTATGCCTTTCTGACAGTTTCCGAAGTCATACTAAAGGACTGAAATTGTATCTGGTGAGTGATTTCACCATAACAGAGTCTCAGACTAACTTGTACATGTTCTCAAGGAAAGGTTCCAGTGCTTTTAAGTGATATTCAAGTTCAAAACTCAGAGCCAGTTAATGGTTTACAGAATATTAAGAGCTGTACATGAATTTAACTTAAGATATACGCTTAAGATTTTATAACTTGATGTATAAAATAATGCCCTTAGAACCTAAGAAAACTTTGTCAGATTTCATACATATACATTGCTTTCTTTCCACTTTTGAGCTAAATTTCCTGAGAAGTGTGAGTCCAAAAGCCCAAAATGCAAGCTACTTCAGATATATTCCAAATAGATGAAAAATAAAGATTAATTTGGAGAGGATTATTCACTTTACAGAAAGTATATTTTTTAATATATAAAAGGATCCATTATTGGAATGCAAGCAGTACGGCTGATCTCTTAGCCAAAAGGCCAAGAAGCAATAGAATGCACGCAGTAAATGTTAGCAATGAATAAATCAAATTGGAGTTTCCATTCTTTCATATCACCCTGCAAGAATATGGCTATTCCATGAAGTTAGGTGTACCCATAAATATAGCCTAATCATAAAAACTAGACTTCCCAAAGTAGCTCTGAACTATTTATACTGGCTGAAGAGTCATAAAAATACTGCCTGCTTTCCCATGGTTTTGTTTAATTCCTACCAATCCATTAAGGTGAATGAAATATTGAAAATTAAGTCTTCTTTTAACCATCAAAGAACATTTCTGTTCATTGTTTTGGGTTTGATTTCAGGCCTTGATTGGCATTCTCCATGCAGAAGCAGGTAGTTTGTTTCAGTTGCCACCAAGGTGTTGGTGAAATTGTAAGTCCTTTACTTCAGAGTTTAAAAATATCGTGAAAAAGACTAAATCACGTTTCATAACACCTCGAGGCCATATTTGTTATCATGGTGTTTGTATTCATTTTTTAAATCTCCACCTGCTGTAGAAGAGGTAAAGTCATTTTTAGAAATAACAGTTATTTCAAATAAGGTATTTCAGAACTACACACACACACACACCATTCCTGTGAAGATTATGGACAAAATTGGGTATAATTTAACCAGTACTACCAGAAGTGATCAGCAGAGGGAGCAAAAGGAGTTTTTGGTGACTTTCTGTTGGTTTTGTTTTTATTTTCATGAACTCTAAAACAAGAGATGAGTAAAAGCCAGCATGAACCTCCTTTCGAAATTGAGAACCAGTTTATATTGCGTCTGCCTCCGGTAAGTAACCCTTGTATCTCAGAGCAAATATCTTCAGTGCATAAGTATGAGCTCTGCTTGGAATTTTGTAGCATTTCTACTTAAGGTAGGCTATAAAAACTGAGAATATGTGTTTCCCAGGAATCATGTTCTATTAAGCAGTCCCATATCCTAGAGTGTACTCTTTTAGCAATATTTCTTTTGTCCTGTGCATGCCACCTATCTTGTGGATTGATTTCCTGGCAAACAGCTGTAATGATGATGGATTTGGTCACTTATCACAGATGCTAACAGACTACTCATTGGACGGCCAAAATAAGAAAGACTCTTGTAAAAGCCTTTCTGTCACCTCAGAAGGGTCAGTGAGAGGGACCAGTACTGTGTCCTGCAAATTCATCACCATGCAAGGCTGTTGAAACTCCTCTCAACACTGTTAGGTTCTTTCCCCCAATTGAGACCTATATTCAAGTATTCTTTAGTCTACAAAACCTATATTAAGGATAAGTTTCAGAAAGCTGTTTTCCCAGATAGCATTAATTAATGTACTCAGTAAACTTCCGCTAAGCCTTTCCTTAGTAACTACAACTGAAGGGCAGAAGTGAGAGGCAGGAATATAGAGCTGGGAGAAGGCATTAAGTATAGTTACTAAAAGACAACAATGAGATTAGAGCCGGCTTCATTCTTACTTGACTTGCACAATGCATAGAATCTCATGGTACTTGGCATTGTTTCTAACATTTGGGAGGTCTCAGGTTTTATTTAAGGAGGACTGTCTGTGCATATCTGTTCTGTTACCTACCAAGTAGTCAATTCATCCTTCTGATCTATCAATTTACCTCCTTTTTAGGAACATGCCGCTACTGTCAGGGAAATGATACATTCTGGAAGTGTAGCCATGAAGGATAAACTAAAAATTGACTTATCTTGTAAGTAGTTAATATTCATTCACCATACACTGAGCAGTAATTTATTAAGGGATTGCTCTGTGCCAAGTGCTCTACTCCATATTAAAGGAGTCACAAAGAATAGAATATGGTCTCCATCTTAGTGGACTCTAAGAGAGGCTTAAGTCACCCCCATCTTTTCTTTTAAGAGGAAAGGAAGTAAATATGCAACTTGAGGTAATTAATGGTATGTATAAGGAAGAACTTGGGGGTCAGTTGTGGGCTTTGTATACTGCTGATTGTTTCCTACATAAAAAGCTTTGTGATTTCTGACTATGACAAATGAAAGTACTCTTCTTTGTTTACAAAGGTGACGTACCTTTCCCTCTTTTCAGTAACATTTATTAGGTTTTTTAAATACAGAAAAGTAGAACCTATGCCAACTGCAAATCTGTGTGTATGTGCATTTAAACTGTGGTTGTCATTTTAACTTTAATTCTAGCTGCACCGACTGCAAAATGTTTCTTATTATAGAATGTCCTTTTGTTCAGATAATTTTGCATGACAATGCATGTATTTACTCAATGAAACTTCTATGCTAAAATAAAATTAAAACAGAGAAGTATATAAAGAAGGAAATTAAAAAAATGGTCCATAAGCCCACCACATTAGAAGTCCTATTGACATTTTTTTAAAAAGGTAATACCAGTTCATGGCTAGAAAATTCAAATAAGACAGGAAAGTTCAAAAGGATGAGTGAAACTCTCCTTCACAGTGCCCCAAAATCAATGCCAAAGATATCTAATGTTAACCCTTTCTCCTTGTGTTTCATTACAGATAGATCTTCTATGCATAATACCAACATTTAAATAATCTCTCTGTTTTTAAAGTTAATTTACACAAAAATGTATGTCATACATGGTTTTGCATCTTCTTCTTTTCACTTACTATTAGAAGATTACACTTGAATCCTCAAAAGATATCCATGTTTAAGACATCTGGGTGGAAATCAGAGTTCAGTATATGATCTGTGTCTGTATAAATATATAATATAGTATATATATATATACACATACACACACACACACACACACACATATCCAATATACATATTTCTTCTAGTATTTGGCAATTGTGTAGAATTTTATTTTTTTGAAGATAACTAGAGACTATAACTTACAACTTAATTAGCACCATTCTAGGATCAGCCCTTCCGTTACCCAACCCTTTGAAAACACCCATGCATGACATGATTGAATCTTATGCTTTCAAAATGAATGAGTTTGAATGAATGGAGTTTGACTTTCAAGATGAGAATGGAACATTTACTGCTTTTTCTGCATTAGTTCACAACCATTACTGAGAAAATTTGCTACTTTTGATCAAGTGACATAAACTGGGAGGAAAAAGCACTCCATATACTCTGTCTTTTTTCTCTGGAGAGTTACTAATTGCACACACAATTCTAGCATTATGAGAAATAGTAGATTTCACTGAAAGACTAGTCATTCCCCCACACACCTTCATTATTCAAACTCTACACAGTTTAAGACTACATTGGGAAGATGTCAACTTCAATCTTTCCTGCTTCTCTTCAGCTGATGGACGTCATGCAACTGTTAAGGTGAAAGATGTCGCACTAACTGCTAAGATGGTTGACTTGCCTTGCGTTATTGAAAGCCTGAAAACTCTTGACAACAAAATCTTGTATAAAACGGCAGATATTTCCCAGGTATGAATGAGTTTTCTTAATCTTCTCGCTCTCTCCCACCCTTTCAGGAATCCCTTAACCCTCCTTTTCTCTTTCTTTCAATGCTCCTTTCCACTTGGCGAATGGCTGCTTGTTATTTCTGATTTCCAGCTCAATTCTACAAGAATACAATGGCATGTTCTGGTTTGGTGTTTGATTCATAACTTTTCACTTTTATTTTATCCATTTAGCTTTTAGAACCCTTTGTTTGCCATTTATAGAGACTTTCATTGTTTAAAGAATATGAAAATCTGGGATTTTCTTCTGACCTTTCTGCTGTATGCTTTTAACTGTGGAGATTTACACTGGTTCTTATTCATCATCTCTACTCTTGATTTTTTTATTTCTTTTCTAAGGCAAAATGCTAAGATATATCTGTTTTCAACATATTTTTCTGCAGTGGTAAACACTCAAGCTAAAAAACCCCACTCAGAATCCATATACAGTGCTGCCAAGACACAGAGAGAATGAATATGAATGTATATAATACTTGGTTTTCTGGAAATACCAAGTAACATTGTTATTGCTTCTGTGCTTCAGGACATCTGGTGGTAAGAATGATCATGATTCATTACTAACTCAAGATTTGTGGCCATAGTCAACTTTTTTTGTCTTTGGTAAATGTAGATGCTTGTGTGCACTGCTGATGGTGATCATCACTCTTCTCCAGAAGAACCAGTTACTTCTACTGATCTTAAAGGAATCAAGAAAAATGAAAAGGCAAAACGGAAAAAATATGCTTGGAAGCATGGCAGTAAGTCACCAGTCCTTTTTCTCATTCTGGCTGACTACATTTATCTGGTGAATCCCAATTACTTGTGAGCCAGAGACCCATTTACCATGCTTAGGTGTTTGGTTCATGAGGTATCCGGATACTCTTTAAAGAATGAGTCATGTCCTGAACCAGTAGTTCATAACATGACCTTGCTTCTTATCAAATTCAAGTAGATATGTGATTATTATCAGTATTATGTTTCACCATGTTGAATTTATTTTAGTTACTCCACCACTTAAGAATGTCAGAAAGAAAAGGTTCCACAAAACAACAAAAAAGGTTAGTTGCATGCTATTTATGTGTCTACTGGGTGGATTGGAAAAGTATTGTAAGAGGTGGTGGGGAGAGACAATCTATTGGGGATAATCTGTTCGTTCATTTATATGTTCAATAAACATTTGAGTGTGAGCTAAATGCTAGGCGCTATGTGCTAGCAATTGGGAATATATAGTGAACAAAAACTAACCTGATCCTTGAGGTGATAGGCTTGTCCTTTAGGGGGCCTGTTTATTTCTTGAATCTGAAATTTCTGATAATGCTTTTAGTTTTCAATTGCAATATTTACTTTTAAAGCAAACCCATCCAACACCTGAGAATTGGGAATTGTGGTTGTATTCCTTAAGAACTTTTAGAATCCTGGGTAAGCTACAGGAATACTGTGATCTGGCTTTATTTATTATTATTTTTTATTATTTTGAAATAATTGTAGTCACACACATAGTTGTAAGAAATAAAAGGGAGATACCATGCACCCTTTACCCAGTTTTCTCTATTGTAACCTTTTGCAGAATTATAGTACAGTATCACAAAGAACAAATTGACATTATTACAATTCACCAATCTTATTCACATTTCGCTAGTTTTACTTGTACTCCTCTGTGTATGTGTTTAGTTTTATGCAGTTTTATCCTATGTGCATGTTCAGGTACCAACCTACACAGTCAAGATAATAAATAGTTCTGTTAGCACAACAATACCTCATCTTGCACTTTTATATCCACACTAACCTCCCACTCAGTTGCTAACCTTTGGCAATCACTAACATGTTCTCCATCTCTGTAATTTTGTCATTTTCAGAATGTCATATAAATGGAACCTATTCTTAATATCTGTGCAACTTGTTGCATGTATTGCCAGTTCATTCAGTTTTATTACTGAGAAATTCCATGGTGTGAATGTACCACAGCTTAGTTCATTGTCCACCCATTGAAAGACATTGGGGTTGTTTCCAGTTTTGACTATTATAAATAAAGCTGTGAATCAGTTTTTGTGTGAACAAAAGGGTTCATTTCTTTAGAATAAATGACCAAGAATGTGATTGCTGTGTCATATGTTAGTTCATGTTTAATTTTATAAGAAATTGCTAGACTGTTTTCCAGAGTGGCTGTATAATTTTATATTCTCACCAGCAACATATGTGTGATCTAACTTCTCTATCCTCACCGGCATTAGGTGTTGTCACTTTTTTATTTTAGCCATCCTGATGCATGTATAGTGATCGCACTGTGATATTAATCTGTATTTCCCTGATGGCTAATGATATTGAACATCTTCTCATGTCCATATTTGCCACTGTATATCCACTTGGGTGGCATGTCTATTCATACCTTTTGTCCCATGTTCTAAATGGATTTTTTTTAATTGTTGAGTTTTGAGAGTTCTTTTTATGTTCTAAATATTTTTTTTTTGCCAGATATCTTGTTTGCAAATATTTTATTTCATTTTATAGTTGGTATTTTCTTTCTTAAGTATATTTTATTGATTATGCTATTACAGTTGTCCCAATTTGCTCCCTTTGCTCCCCTCTGCACAGTACCCCCCTTCCCACCACCTATTCCCCTCTTAGTTCATGTCCATGGGTCCTGCATATAAGTTCTTTGGCTTCTCTATTTCCTTTACTATTCTTAACATAGCCTTACCTATTTTGTAGCTATCAATTATGTTTCTTAATCCCTGTACCTTTTCCCTATTCTCCCCTTTCACCCTCCTTGTTGATAACCCTCCATATTTGTAATTCTATACCTGTTCTAGTTGTTTGCTTAGTTTGTTTTTGTTTTGTTTTGTTTTGTTTTTTAGATTTAGTTGATGATAGTCGTGAGTTTATTGTCATTTTAATGTTCGTAGTTTTAATCTTCTTTTTCTTAGGTAAGTCCCTTTAACATTTCATATAATAATGCCTTGGTGATGATGAACTTCTTTAGCTTTACCTTGTCTGGGAAGCACTTTATCTGCCCTTCCATTCTAAATGATAGCTTTGCTGGATAGAGTAAACTTCATTGTAGGTCCTTGCTTTTCATCACTTTGAATCCTTGTTGCCAAACCCTTCAAGCCTGCAAAGTTTCTTTTGAGAAATCAGTTAATAGTCTTATGGGAACTCCTTTGTAGGTAACTCTCAGCTTTTCTCTTGTTGCTGCTTTTTCATCAACCAGATCTTTTAATTTTTAAAAATTAATTTACTATTGTTATATTACAGTTGTCCTATTTTTTCCCCTTTGCTGTCCTCTGCCTCACCCATTCCTTCCCCTCTCTCACAGTCAATCCCCGCACATGTTGTCCATGTCCATGGGTCATTTATACTAGTTCCTTAACTAAACTCTTCCCCTCTTTCCCCCTTTCTCCCCCTCCTACCTCCCCTCTGGTTGCTGTCAATCTGTTCTTTGTTTCCATACCTCTGGTTCTATTTTCTCATTTATTTGTTTTGTTCATTTGTTTCCTGTATTAGGTGAGATCATATGATATTTGTCTTTCATCACTGGCTTATTTCACTAAGCATGATACTCTCTAGTTCCACCCATGCTATCACAAATGGTAAGAGTTCTTTCTTTCTTTCTGCTGCATGGAACTCCATTGTGTAAATGTATCAAAAATTTTTGATCCATTCATCCACTATTGGACACTTAGGCTGTTTGCAGCACTTGGCTACTGTAAAGGGTGCTGCTTTGAACATAGGGGTACATAGGTTCTTCTGAATTGGTGCTTTGGGATTATTTGAGTATAATCCCAGCAATGGAATCACTGGATCAAAAGGCAATTCAATTTTCAGTTTCTTGATGAAATTCCATACTGTTTTCCATAGTGATTGTCTCAGCCTGCATTCCTACCGACAGTGCACTATGGTTCCCTTTTCTTCACATCCTTGCCAGGACTTGTTGTTTGTTGACTTGTTAATGATGGCCATTCTGACAGGTGTGAGGTGGTATCTCATTGTGGTTTTAATTTGCATCTCTCTGAGTTGGTGTAATCAAAACAGTCTAGTACAGCACAAGATTATACATATAGATCAATGTAACAGAATAGAAAGCCCAGAAATAAACCCAGGACTTTATGGTCAGTTAATATTCTACAAAGGGGAAAGGAGCATAAAATGGAGTGAAACAAGCCTCTTCAACAAGTGGTGTTGGGAGAACTGGACAGCAACATGCAAAAAGATAAAACTAGACCACCAACTTACACCATACACAAGAATAAACTCAAGATGGATAAAAGACTTAAACATAAGCTGTGCCACTATAAAAGTCCTAGAGGAAAACATAAGCAGTAAAATCTCAAATATCCCACACAGCAATATTTTCACTGATATTTCTCTTAGGACAAGGGAAATAAAGGAACAAATAAACAAATGGGGCCACATCAAACTAAGAAGTTTCTGCTAAGCTAAAAAAATATCAGTTAAATGTTAAGGGAACCAACCATATGGGAAAACATATTTGCCAATGATACCTCAGACAATGGTTTGATCTCTAAAATATATAAAGAACGTATACAACTCAATACCAGGAAGATAGACAACTCAATTAAAAATGGGCAAAGAAGCCCTGGCTGGTAGCTCAGTGGTTAAGGCGCCGGCCTGTGAACCCAAAGGTCACAGGTTCGATTCCCCAGCCAGGGCACATAACAAGATTGCAAACCAGGTCTCCAATCAAGTCTGTGGCTGGAGGCAGGTGAAAAGCAACCATACATTGCTGTCTCTCTCCCTCTCTGCCTCTCTCCCTTCCCCTCTTTCTAAAAATGATGAAATAAAATCTTTAAAAAAAAATGGGCAAAGGACCTTAACAGACACTTCTCCATGGAGCACATACAAAAGGCCCATAGACATATGAAAGAATGCTCTCTTGTTGCTTTTAAGATTCTCTCTTTATCTTCAATCTTTGGCATTTTAATTTTGATGTGTCTTGCTTGGTGTGGCCCTCTTTGGGTCCAAGTTGTTTGGAACTCTCTGTACTTCCTGGACTTGTATGTCTATTTCCTTCACCATATGATCTCACCCATTACAGGACAATAATGAACAAAACTAACAGCAAGCAAAACAGAACCAAATATATGAACACAATGAATGAATAGGCCTTCAGTGGTCAGGGGGAAAGGGGTTGGCGGGAGGGGGGAGGCAGAGGCAAGAAAGGGGAGTAGCTTAGACAAGAACCTAGTATAAAGGAACCATGGACATGGACAACAGGTGGGATTGACTTTGGGGGGAATGGGTGGGTGGGGAGGGGGACAGAGGGGAGCAAAAAGGGGATGGATGTAACACAACAATAAAATAAAAAAAACAAATTAGGGAAGTTTTATTTCATTATTTTTTCAAATAAGTTTCCAATTTCTTGCTTTTCCTCTTCTCCTTCTGATACCCCTATGATTTAGATTTTGGCATTTTTGGAGATGTCCCAGAGCCTCCTTATTCTCTCCTCTTTTTTGTATTCCTCTTTCTTCATTCTGTTCTGGTTAACTGTTTATTTCTTCTTGATATTCCAAATTGTTGATTTGAACCCCAGCTTCCTTCCCTTCACTGTTGGTTCCCTGTGGATTTTTCTTTATTTCACTTAGTGTAGCCTTCATTTTTTCCCTTATGCTTCTGCCATACCCAATGAATTCTCTAAGCATCCTTATCACCATTGTTTTGAACTCTCCATCAGATAGGTTGACTATCCCCATTTCATTTTGTTCTTTTTCTGGTGTTTTGTTCTGTTTTTTCGTTTGGGACATATTTCTTTGTCTCCTCAATTTGGCAGCCTCCCTGTTTTTGTTTCTGTGCATTATGTAGAGTTGTTTTGGCTCCCTCTCTTAGCTCACTTGTTATGCTGTATGGGGTGGAGCCTTAGGTAATTGCTAGGGTGGGCAACCCACTCTACTGCTTTGTGGCTGTGTATGTGGAGGAGAGGTTGAAGAGGGTACAGTGCTGCTGCCTGACTGCTGGAAGCTTGTTTGGCCCTTGCCCCATTTCCTGTACATGACTGGCACCCTTTTAGCTGTTGCCCTGGTGGTGGTTCCCAGAATGGGCGGGTTTGTGTACATTTTGAGACCATGCAGGCCCTTTAAATGGATTCTCCTGAGGGACCAACAGTTTCTTCTGCTGCCTCAATCCCCACTGGTTTTTATAGCCAGAAGCTATGAGGTTTCATTTCCCTGGCACTGGAGCCTGTGCTGGATGGTCTGCCTGGGGCTGGAATTGCTCATTGCCAAGGTATCCCTCCCAATTTTTTCACCACACATGAATGTGGGACCACCCGTTCCACTGATCACTGACACCACCGCCTCACCACCACCACACTGAGTCCTCTCTACCCCAGCTCCCCATCTCTGTCCCTCCTATCCATTTGAATGAATATGGCTCTTTAAAACCTTGGTCAGGCTTCTACAGAATTTGGCAGCTCTGAGTGTTTTTGTTTTGAGATTAGTTGGGATTTTTCTTCTGGTTGTGCAAGGATATAAAGCGTGTCTACCTATGCCTCCTTCTTGACCATATAGCTGGTCTTTTCATCTTCTTTACAGGGTCTTTTGAAGAGCAAAAGTTTTTTGTTTGATGAGATTTAATTTATTGATTTTTTCCTGTTAAGGATTTCGCTTTTTGTGTCAAGTCAAAGAACTCTGCCCAGCACAGACCTTGAAGATTTTCTCCTATATCATTTTTTCCTAAAAGTTGTGCATTTTACTTTTAAGTGTGTAATATGTTTTTGAGTTAATTCTTATAAAATGTGTAATGTTTAGTTCAAGATTCATTTTTATTTTTTATTTTTTTGCCTTTACATGTCCAATTGCTCCAGCACCATTTGTTTAAAAGGCTGTACTTCCTCCATTGTATTTCTTTTGTACATTTGTCAAAAATTGGTTGGGCGTATTTGCATGAGTTTCTTTCTGGGTTCCTTATTCTGTTCTATTAACCTATGCATTGATCCCACCACTGATACCACAATTTAGCTATGTAAAGTCATGAAATCAAGAACACTGTTATCACTTTATTTTTTTCTCAATGTTACTTTAACCTTTCTAAAGCCTCTACCTTTCCATATAAATTTGAGAATAAGTTTGTCTGTGTCAATAGATAAGCCTTTTGGAATTTTCATAGGAATTATATCAAACTTATTAGAGTAATTGGGGGATAATTTACAACTTTTTAAAATATTTTATTTATTATTATTATTTTTTAATTTTATTGTTGTTGTTTTACATAATTGATATCTTTACTAGTCTTTCAATCTATGAACATGGTTGGTTGCCTTGGCTTTTATACTGTCAATCAAAAACATTCATTGAGTGCCTACTAAATGTAAACTTATGTTAAAATATTTTAGAACTCTTTAAGCTTTAGTGAAGTATGAATATAACTTCATTGTTTATTGTGTTTTATTTTATAGCAGGCTGATTTCAAACAAGTTGAAGAAGCCAGCTTTACTGAGGTAGAGCAATCATAATATAACTTTATTGTTTCCCCATAGTATGTTTTATTTCATAGCTCATTAATTTCAAACAAATCAAAGAAATCATAGAGGTTACTTTCAAGCCTTTCTCCTCACCTCTAATCCCCACTCCCATACACATATACTGAATTTGATTCACTGAAAAATGAATTAATTCTTTAATGCCTAATAACTCCCAAAGGAAATGATACAATTTGGCCAGGGACCCTGTATATTATAATCAGTTTTATCCTCTGATATTTATTTAAAAAGCCATTTCTTAGAAACTGAGATTCACTTTTACCAACAGTTGTTTGCAATTGCTTATTCTCTTTCAAAGTTTTAATTTCTATTTGTGGCATGATGAATCAGTTGTTGTGGAACTGTCTAAAACTGGATATAAGGGAGAACACATAGCTAGGATCCCCCCCCCCTTTTTTAATAGGAAAACCTCTAATAATAAAGATGTAGAGAAGCGGAATCTAGGAGCTTGGACCTTAACTTATATTACTTCTAAATAACGCATAAGAAATCATAGTTATTTGCCAATGTGGGTCAGAACAGATAATAACTGAGGCCTAAGGATTGCACTCCTGAGAGAAGCCTTTTACCTAGAGCTTCAGATGAGGAGATTAAATGTGTCAAGTAATTTGGGAGGAAAATAAGCTTACCACACAAAAATTTAGATCCTGATCAAGATTCCTTCATAAATAGTATCACTTAAAGTACAGATTTGTCTGGATGAATATCTTAAAGCAGGCTAATTATTTGACTTTATTTGTATGTAGGAAAAGGTCAAACAGGGAGTGTTAAATGACATTACTGACGTTCCTCCTGCCCCAACTTTGATCCAGTACACTGACTCACCTGATGTGGAAAAGGAAGTGAAAAGACTGTTGTGCTCTGATGCTGAAGCTGCCAGTGTCCGTATCCTTTTATACTAAATATGTTTTGTGTTGTCTGTTCCATTTCATATGCACTCGCTGACAAGCCCTTGCTTCTGGTATTTGAGTGCTGATTTTGATGTATAGAACATAAGGTTTTTTGAAATGTTACTTTCTAGCTAGGAACGGTAAATTCATGTAATAAAAAGTTATTTACTTGTTTAATTTAATATAAGGCACTTCTCCATTCTAAAAATCTAGATAGATGGGCCTGAAGTTAGATTACTATAAATAGCACTTTCAGCAGAGAGCTTCTTTTCTTTCAATGATGTCTTCTCCTTTTTTCTTCCTTTTTCCTTGACTGCCCCCTTCTTTCAGGATGGGAAGTCGTTGGTGAAGGTAAAACTAAGGACCTAGAAAGTGAAGGCCCCATTCCAGACTTTGAGATGTCCCCAGGAACAAGTGGTTATAAGCAGGATCATAACTCAACAGGTACATTAATAAAAGCAAATAACAAATGCTTCAGAGAGGGTAGTTGTTGACTCTGTGTAAGACCATTCACCATATTCTTACAGGCTAATTACAGGATGCATTTGCCCTTCTTTCCTCTTATTGATCCCTCAGTACTTTGTGGGTTTTAGTTTGGGGTTGTAATCTTCCATCATCCCTGATATTCTAAATTCCTATAGGCTCATAGATTATCTAAATATCTTCATCATTGAATACATGAATAGATGTTATAGTGTTTTGTATTTCCTGTCCTTGTTTTTTGAAGGGAATAATCTTCCTACAAGAGAAATTACTTATAAAGTTCATTTATTGCCCAGTAAATTTGAGGGGAAGGAGTATATAATTGCAGCTGGAGTGGGAGTCATTTGAAAAGCTTCAAGTAGTTTCACCTTCTTCCTGCTTAAAACCAATAGAATATCATATGCTTCGGGAGACCCTCAGTGATTCTAACAGTAACAGTGATGATGATAAGGACAAGGATGAGGCTGATGATGATGATGATGATGAAGAATTTTACTATGATGATGAGAATGAAGAGGATGAACAGTATTATGAAGAGAAACTGCAAAGGGAGCTACAGGCCAAGATAATTGAATTTGGCCAGTGTAAGGCGAAGGAAGGAGCCAGCTCAATAGGTAAGTTTGAAGAAGAAACAATGGGATGGAAGAGAGTGGGTGGTAGTACTAAAGATCAACTCAACCACACATTACATGCAAGGCTAAGCTTGAAAAGTTATTGCTCAGATGTGTAGTGGGCTTTTAGTTGATTTGGATTTCAGTCCACCAGTTTAGGCTGTATTTAAATACATAAAGTTTGTGTCTATCTCTGTTAGTCATGGAAATTCAGAAGCAAATTCATTACATGGAGAAAAAACTTCAAGAGGTTCAGTGCAGAGCACAAAGACAGAAAGATCTCATCAAGAAAGTGGAAAACCTGACACTCAAGGTAAATTCTTGTTGGTTGGTATAAAGATTTCTTGGTACCTTACTTTCAAAATCCCATCTTGTGTTTCCACTCATGTCCCCTCTAAGCAGCATTCTTGTTCACCCATGAAGCTAAACAAACTCTTAGAAAACCCCTAATCATAGATAGACCCATTTATTTTGTTCTGAGTAATTTTGGTAATCTCATATAAGCATTTTTGAGTAAAGGACCAAGAGACTTGAGATAATAATTGCCAATATTGAGCATTTCCTATGCAAAATGCACATAAAGAGCATAGCATTTTACATGAATCATCTCATTTCATCCTCACATCCGTGAAATATAGGTACTGTCACTATTCCTATTTTGTAGATTGAATTTAAATTCACAGAGGTTAAGTAACATGCCAAGGACCATAGAAAGCGATAGGACATAGATTGAACCCTGTTGTTTGTACCAAAATATATTCATTGCAGTGATAGAGAATTAACTAAATTCGTTTTTAAATTTTGTGATGCATCCTTGAATAAGAATAAATATCTTGATTTATTTTTATTAATACACATTGTAATTAAAGGAAACTGTGTGCTTACACCATGTTTGCTTGCTTTCCTTTTTATAATAAGGGAAATTTAGAAGCATCTGGAAAATGTCTTGCCATGTTTCACTTTCTGTAGAACTATAGTCATGGAAAGAGAGCAATATGACATGGAACTGTACCTATTTAAAGTGTTATCCTCTAGAATAACCAAGGGAGATAATAGATGTGGACACACTTTGAAAGATACATATATATGTTATATTATGATTGTTGTTGCATGCAATACTAGTTAAGAATAGTAATATTCTGCCCTAGTGCAGGAAAATTGAAGTGTAAACACCACATTTCCAAGCCATCTTTTTAAATAGTTCACCACAGTCAAAGGATGTATGCTAAACTAGAACAATGTAACATGAAGGCATTCCAACCATTTAATTTTGGACAAGATAAAATGCTGTGCAGGGTAGATAAAATCAAATCAATGGTGTTGTAGTTAAGGGGTGCAGTTTTTATGCTCTAAATCCTTTTGAAAAAGCTGCTCTTTTGTTATGAATAACAGTTTTATTACTTATCAAATTATTTTCCAAACTCTTTGTCTCTTTGGGGGGGTTTCTTTTATTTATTTATTTTCATTTATTTTTTTTAAAGATTTTATTTATTATTTTTATAGAGAGAGGAAGAGAGAGAGGCAGAGAGGGAGAGAGACATCAATCTATGGTTGCCTTTCACCTGCCTCTAGCTACCGATCTGGCTGGAGACCTGGCTTGCAGCCTGGTTATGTGCCCTATGTGCCCTGGCTGGGGAATCAAACCAGTGACCTTTAGGTTCACAGGTCAGCGCCTTATCCACTGTACCACCAGCCAGGGCCTGGGTTTTTTGTTTTTTTTTTTTTTTTTTTCCTTGAAACTCAGCATGCATCATTTATACAAATTGTTTTTCAGAATCATTTACACTCTGTGCTGGAGCAACTTAAGTTACAGGAAAAACAGAAAAATAAGCAGGTAAGAAATGTATTTTCAAATCAACCAGAAAGCATCTGATACAAAGAATACACCAACCTCATTTCCAGTTATTCTTTATAGGAACAGTAGTGGTCAAATCCTCTAAATGAGAGTAGCAGGTTTTACTAAGGTCTTTGTGAAAATCCACTCATTCAATAGATATTGAATGCCTGTCTATTAAGTGAAAAGATCTGGATATACATACAATGTTTTTTAATTTTTATTTTCCAGTTACAGTTTACTTTCAATACTATTTCCTATTAGTTTCAGATATACAGCATAGGGGTTAGATAATGATATACTTTACAAAGTGTTCCTCTGATAAAGGTAGTACCTATCTGATACCATACATAGTTATTAGAATAGTTCGACTATATTCCCTATGCTATACTTTATGTCCCCAAGACTATTTTGTCAAAACCAATTTGTACTTCTTAATCCCTTCACCTTGAATAAGACAGATACAGTACTTGTATCTGAAGCTAGGAGTTGTGAAGAAGTGCTATGAAAGAGAAGTTATTGGTGCTCTTTGAATAAAGAGAGTCGTGATTTGAATTGTATGTTTGCGGGGGTCATGGTCAGGCTTTCTGAGGAAGTTATATTTAGGCTGAGACTTGATGGATAAGTCCAGGCTAAGAAGGGATGGAGAGCTTCTTGGAGCATATGTCAGATCCCACATTGAGAAAGAAATGGTCCTTCTTGAACACCTATGAGGTTTTTAAAGTGAGGAAGAGAGTGACAACAAAAGGTTGGAAAAGTAGGCAGAGGCCATATTTTACGGTCCCTAGCAGGTCATGATAAGGAGGATAGGTTTTAGTCTTAAGTGCAATTTGGAAGCCCTTGAAGAATTTTAAGCAGGAGATTCACATTTAAACTTTTAAAAGATCACTGTGATTCTTATATGGAGACTATATTGTAGGAAGGCAGGACTAGAAGAGGGAGGCCAGTTAGGAGGCTATGTGGTAGTCTAATCAGAGATTATGGTAATTTGGACTAAGATGGTGGCAATGGAGATGTAAAGAATATATATAATTTTAACTGAAATATAAATGTTTTATAACAGCTTTATTGAGATATAATTCATATACCATACAATTCACCCATTTAAATTGTACAATTCAATGGCTTTTAGTACATTTACAGAGTTATGCAAATATCACCATAATCAATTTTAGAACATTTTCATTACCCACCCCAAATCACCTATACCCATTACCATTCAGTTCCCATTTCTTCTGAATCACTCTTACACCCCTGGCCAACCACTAATCTATTTTCTACTGGTCTACTTTGCCTATTCTGGCTACTTCATATAAGAGGAAACATATATAGTCTTTTGTGTCTGACAGATGTCACTTATTGGTGACATTTAACATAATGTATCCAAAGTTAATCCATGTTGTGGCATGTATCTGTACTTTATTTCATTTTATTACTGAATAATATTCCATTGGATGGATATACCACATTTGTTTATCCATTTATCCATCAATGGAAATTAGGGTTGTTTCCACATTTTGGCTATCATGAATAATGCTGTTATGAACATTCATGTATGAGTGAATGCATTTTAAAGGTAGAATTGATGGAACCTGGGTCAATTACTGGGTGTTGGAGGAGAAGGAAGTGTTAAGGATGTGTGCCAGATAGCTAACTTGAATGACTGTATTATTTAATGACACAAGAGAGAATAGAGTGAAAAGAGGAGGGCGGTGTGTGATAGGTGAGGGTCAAACAGCTGCACAGAAAATGTATACCAACTCCAACCCTGTAATATTGAGGGTAACAATTTAAGAGATAGCTGGACGTCATATTGTGAGGATGAATTTAGCATGAGGTTCTTAAGGTAGAGACAGTGCTGTCCCCCATCCCCATCCATTAAGGCAAGGGGAATTCTTATGTTTTGTATCTTCCCCTCCCCTCAGTAAATCACTTATCCAAGTACTGCTTATAAACAACCATATGAGTGGTTGATGCCAAGATTGCTTTAGCACCCACTAAACACCTTGTTTTTATTGATGTAAGTAGCTAGAATTGGGGAGTGCTGTTGATATTTTCAGCATAAAAATATAGCTGTAAACTTTATTCACTCTGAGCACTTTGTTAGCTCATTTATTCAATGTATATTTATTGGGTGCCTACTTTGAGCTAGGTTCTGCAGGGAGCTCCAAAATGATTACAACACACTCTCTGCCTCTAGTGGAGGAAAAATCCATGAGAGGGATAAAAATTTAAAGAAATGAGAGTTCATTTTTGTCCATGGAGATTAAGGAAGAGTTCATAGAGAAATAGCATTTTCCTGGGGTCTTGAAAAGTGGGTTTGAATAAAGAAATAAGGAAAGAAGGTGTTGCTGCCAAGCTAAAGAGTTTAGCTTTTTTATGAATGTTATAATAAGCCATTAGAGCTTTTTTACCTAGAGAGTAATTCATAATTCAGGAAGATTTCTCTGCTAGTCGTATACAGGGGAAATTAGAGTAAGGAAAACCAGAGGAAGATGTGATAGAAAAAACCATGGGTCAACAATTGATTTATAGGACAAAAGGGGGAACAAAGAAGAGTCTAAACTGGGTAACTAGAATATGGTGTGCCAGTAACAGAAATGAAGACAGCAGGAAGCGTATCATTGGGGATGGGGAATCAAAACTATGATTAGTTGAGTTGGAAGCACTCTAAAATGGGAGATTGGAGAGTGGCTCATGCATAGAAATGACCACTGAAGCTGTGAGGATCGGTAAGTTAGCCAGGTGGACTGTTAAGCAAGAAGTCTGAACCTAGGGTAAAAGCTCTCTTTAGAAGGTGGTCAGAGGAGAAAAAGCCCCCAGAAGAGAAAATTAGAGCAGTTAGTAGTTGTAATCACAGTCAGCATCTGAGTGAAAAGAGCTTTTTACTGCAGGTGGCAATTATAGCAGTTTTAGTTGGTGGTGTGCAGCATAGGATCATTTTTGTAATGCTCTATTCTTTTTATTTCACAGAACAAAAATTCACACTGGTATGAAGCAACCTAAATTGAATAATATTTAGAAATCACGTTTGTCCCAAAGGCAATATAACTCTGAATGTTATTGGTCATTTTGCCATTGCAAGTAAAAATAAATAAATAAATCCGACTCCACAAAAGGTTCAGGGCTTCTGACTGAGAATGCAAGAGGCCATCAGGCTCCTGATGGGTCAGAACTCTAAACCAGTTTCCAAGTGTCTCATAATGTGACAAGAAGCAGCAGATAAGACCTGGTATAAACCTTAGTGTGCTCAGTGAGACAAGAGGCTCTCCCAACTGCTTTATCTTCTAGCTCAGAACAATGGCTACAGTGATTCCATCTCTATCGCCCCTACACTGAGCTGTGACCTCTGTACACTCTTTCCAGAAGTACACACTCTTTTTTTTTTTTCCTAAGATTTTATTTCATTATTTTTATTAAGAGGGGAAGAGAGACGGGCAGAGAGGGAGAGAGACATCAATGTATGGTTGCTTTTCACCTGCCTCCAGCCACAGACCTGACTGGAGACCTGGTTTGCAACCTGGTTACGTGCCCTGGCTGGGGAATCGAACCTGCGACCTTTGGGTTCGCAGGCCAGCGCCTTATCCACTGTGCTACCAGCCAGGGCTCCAGAAGTACACACTCTTAACAGCAAGCACATTTAATTGTTTGGCATATTCAATTTTAAAGCTCCCTTTTATAAATTTGGTATAATAAAGGGCAATATCATGGTTGCACCATTGTATATGCATTCTTATTTTTTAATCCTCACCCAAGGATAATGTTTATTGATTTTTAGAGAGAGAGGAAAGAGAAACATTAATCAGTTGCCTCCTATATGCACCCCTACCAGGGCTCAAACCCACAACTTAGGTATGTGTCCTAACCTGTGATCAAACCTGCAAATTTTGGTTTATAGGACGATGCTCCAACCAACTGAGCACCTGGCCAGGGCAGTGTATGCATTCTTGACTAACGCACTGTATTTTGGAACATCACAAGACTAAGATGACCAAATAAGTGTCAAATTACAGGGTTTTTCATTTGTTTGTCTTTGATTCATATAAGTAAATTCGAAGTCAAACAATGAAACTTAATTTCAGATTAATTTCTCATGTTTCTCTGCCTCTCCCTACAGATCATTTCCCTACAGGAAAAACTGAAACACTTTCTGAAGATGTGAGGAAGGCCTTCAGCTTGGCACACAGATCTTCCATTTCCCAATCAGACTGAAGACTTCATGAAACTGTGCATGTTTCTATTTATTTCACTGCTTTATGTTAAATCATTTGCATTTGTTTCTTTGAGCCTTTTTTAAATTTATTTTTTAATTTTTATTTTTTTGCTAATACTATTTGAAGTTTGTAGTAGTGTAGAAAGGGACAGAATATTTTAAAAAGTAGTAGACCTAATGACCCAACTCAACTATAGGCCTTTGCTTCTCTTAATGAATTTGAGAATTACTTACATTGCTGTTCTAGGTGCATCAGATGATTTAGCTATGCTTGCCAAAGACAGAGTATAGGCTGAAGGACGTGCAGTTGGTTTGCATATGTTTTAGCTTCTCCTTATATTTGCTTTATATACTTTCTAAAACATAGAACAAATGAAATCATTTCTACCAAGGACTAGGACTGGCCACAATGAATTTAAGTGCCTACTTTGTGGCAGCCAATAGTAGGTTGTAGGTAATAGAGTCTGCTTTCCCCTGTTTAGGTAGTAAGGGCTGTTTTCCTGCTCAGGGATGATTTTTTAACTTTTATTAGCACTTACTTTATGCCGAATTTTCTCCTAGACCATAAGTTTTTCTTTCTTCTGCAATATCTTTCCTTCTGTGTAACTTCCTCTTCTGGTTTAGGAAAAATCTGCTCTTTTCCAGTAAGATCATTTCAGCATCATCTCAGTATGGCAGGGAGAGCTCATGGATGGATTAATCCACCCATGAGCTCTGTAAGTTCTGCACTGCATCTTAGGAGATTTGTTTACCTGGGTGTGCTCAATGACCAGAGAATCTATATCTGAACCCTTAAGTTCAGCATTACTGTCTGCCTGCATTTTAAAACATGTGCAGCATAATATCAGCACTCTTTTTGGGCCACAATCCTCTGTCCAGCCCCACCGTTTGCTCTAAGCACACCTACCAACTCCACCATTATAATGACACAGGTGGCACACATTGCTTCTATAAAGTGACACATGCCACTACTACCTTTGTTCTGCTCTTCTGCTTTTAGTACTGTGTCCTATAGCTATTTACCAGCTAAGGGAATAGTTAGAGTGGAGATGAAATTTTGAACTGTTCTCTTATTCTGAGCCTCTTCACCTTACCCCCATCAGAAAAGTTTGGGGAAAACTAGGTGCTGTGAAGACTCCCTTAAAAACTGTGAGTGGTTTATTTCTTCAGCTATATTGTTAAGGTTTTCCGCTGTGTATTCTTTAAGCAATAAATAAATTTCTCATTTTAAATGGATTCCTGTCACTTTATTAAACCACTCCCATGATGAATACATTCATATCCAAAAGGAAACGACCTGGCTGGTGGCACAGTGGATAAGGCGCCAGCCTGCAAACTCAAAGGTCGGTGGTGTGATTCTCAGCCAGGGCAACATAACCAGGTTGCAAGCCAGGTCTCCAGCCAGGTCTGTAGCTGGAGGCAGGTGAAAGACAACCATACATTGAAGTCTCTCTCCCTCTTTGCTTCTTTCTCTTCCCCTCTCTCTAAAAAATAATAAAATAAAACCTTTTAAAATTAAAAAAAAAATAGGGAACTGGAGAAACAAGCAATAAACTGGGATTAAGAAGGATCACAAAATGCTGCCTGTACTGGGACTCCTTCTAAAGAGAAAATCATCTCACATTAACTTTATAGCATTGAGACTTCAAGAGCAGATAGAAAGATGTGGTAAAAATGGCTGCTCCAATATTTGCTTTGAATTATGTTGTAGTGGAACAAACACAAGGTAGGAATCCCATCTTTGCTACTTACCTTGGGCAAGTTCCTACACCTCTGAGAACCTTTATTTCCTCAACTGGAAATCAAGGGTGATAATGCTTATTACCAAGAGATATATGAGGGTTTTCCAGAAGCAACCCAGCTAGACCCAGTTCTGGTGTTTCTCTAGGAAATGCCCTTGCAAGTTTTCTCTGCCACTTCAGGTGCTCCCATTACAAGTTGAAGTTAGTAAGCCAAAGGCAGAGAAGAGGAAGTCAGTATATATGTTCAGGGCCTATGGAGCAGAGATGAAGACAGAAGGAATGCTGGAGGCTAATTAATGTAGGGAAGAAGTGGGAATAAGGGAGACAGACATGTTAAGGACAAAATGAACCCAAGATTAGGAAAGAAGTTAGAGGACAGGTTGAAAACCAAGATATAAAAAAATCTTTCCCCAGAAACCCAGAATTTGAAAAATAAGAACAAAGAAAACGGGGAAAAGGAATTGAGTGTTAGAGGCAGAATGTAGGACAAGAGGTAAGGTTTGAAAAGAAGACAGGCCTTTTCAAATGAGGGAAGGCCGAGGACTGGAACAGAAACAGATGAAAAAGTACCCTGGGGTTCATGGCTGTGGAGACAGGTAAGTGAGGTTGGCACGTATGCCACAGGTGGCATTTAGGGGTGAGAGAGGTAGAAAAGCCCTATCCATCCCAAGAGCAGCCATAGTTCTAATGAGAGGCAAGGGGTAAGGGAAAACAATAGGAAAGGACAAGGTCAAATTCATGTGTCTTCAAGTGTCCTTCCATTCCCTCTACTACCATATCTCATTGTAACCTTGGGTAACTGCTTCACCACTGGCCTCCAGATCCCCAAAGCTTATTGCCACCTTGACTTCCCACACCATCCAACACACACACACACACACACACACACACACACACACACACACAATACTTCACCAAGATTTTTTATAGCTCTGTAATTCTCACTTTTGCATGTTACAGACCTGCACTTTCCACTATGGTATCCACTAGCAAAGTGTGACATCTTTTTTTTTTTTTAATTTTATTGTTGTTGTATTACATCCATCCCCTTTTTGCTCCCCTCAGTTCCCCTCCCCACCCATCCATTCCCCCCAAAGTCAATCTCACCTTTTGTCCATGTCCATGGTTCCTTTATACTACGTTCTTGTCTAAGCTGCTCCCCTTTCTTGCCTCTGCCTCCTCCCTCCGCCCTCCCCACTCCCCACAACTGCTTTCCCCCTGACCACTGAAGGTCTATTCCTTGTATTCATATACTTGGTTCTGTTTTGCTTGTTGTTAGCTTTGCTCATTATTGTCCCGTAATGGGTGAGATCACATGATATTTGTCCTTCACTGACTGGCTTATTTCACTAACCATAATACTCTCCAGTTCCATCCATGTTGTTGCAAAGGGTACAAGTTCCTTCTTTCTTTCTGCTATATAGAATTCCATTGTGTAAATGTACCAAAGTTTTTTGATCCAATCATCCACTGATGGGCACTTAGGCTGTTTCCAGCACTCTGCTATTGTAAATAGTGCCGCTATGAACATAGGTGTGCATAGGTTCTTATGAATTGGTGTTTCAGGATTCTTTGGGTATAGTCCAAGTAGTGGAATTGCTGGATCAAAAGGCAGTTCCATTTTTAAGGAAACCCCATACAGTTTTCCACAGTGGCTGCACCAGCCTACATTCCCACCAACAGTGTACGAGGGTGCCTTTTGTCCCCGCATCCTCGCCAACACTTGTTGTTTGTTGATTTGTTGATGATTGCCATTCTGACAGGTATGAGGTGGTATCTTATTGCGGTTTTAATTTGCATCTCTCTGATGACTAGTGATGTTGAGCTTTCTTTCATATGCCTCTGGGCCCTTTGTATATCTTCCTCAGTGAGTTGTCTGTTCAGGTCCTTTGCCCATTTTTTAATTGGGCTGTCTGTCTCCCTGGTGTTGAGTCGCATTAGTTCTTTATATATTTTGGAGATCAGACCCTTGTCTGAGATATCATTGGCAATTATGTTTTCCCATACAGTTGGTTCCCTTTGAATT